>PVIU01013049.1:0-57585 GCA_004026605.1 Ondatra zibethicus | reverse complement strand
GCTTCATAGTCAAATACACATATACCATACACACACACATGCACACACACACACACACACAGCTTCATAGTCACATACACATATACCATACACACACACACACACACACACAGCTTCATAGTCACATACACATATACCACACACACACACACACACACACACACAGAGGGGTTGAAGGAGAAAATAGTAAACAAAAAATAAATTAGAAGGGATGAATAATTTTGGAGGATGTTAAAACTACTGTCTCCCAGAGTGGGAAAGTCTTCCCATTTCAATTAATGTGGTCAAAATAACACCCACCCCAGATATGTTCAAAGGCATATCTCTCAAGTGATTCTAGATTGCTTTTCAAGTCGACAATTAAGACAGGATCAAAGGTGACCTAATCCTCAAGGCCCAATGCACAACACAAAAGATGAGTTTTGTGGTGGTTTGTATAAAACCTACCTCCATAGGTTAATCACTAGAGAGTGGAACTCTTTGGTAGGATTAGAAAGATTAGGATCTGTGGCCTTGTTGGAGGAAGCATATCACTGGAGGTGGGATTTGAGGTTTCAAAAGCCCATGCCAGGCCCAGAGTATCTCTTTCTATGCTGATGTAGAACTCTCAGCTACTGTTTCAGCACCATGCTCACCTGCACTTTGCCATGCTCCTGCCATGATGATGATGGACTAACATTTGAAACTGTAAGCAAGCCCCCAGTTAAATGTTTTCTTTTATAAGAATTGCCTTGGTCATGGTGATGCATAGAACAGTGACTAAGATAAGCTTCTTATTTAAAAACATTTTATTGACTTTATTGAGCTATACATTTTTCTCTGCTTCCCTCCCGTTCTCTCCCCTCCCCATCAATCCTCCCCCATAGTCCCTATGCTCCCAATTTACTCAGGAGATCTTGTCTTTTTCTATTTCCCATGTAGATTAGATCCGTATATGTCTCTCTTAGGGTCCTCATTGTTGTCTAGGTTTTCTGGAATTGTAGGCTGTTTTTTTCTTTTTTGGTTTTTTTTCTTTACATCTAAAAGCCACTTATGGGTGAGTACATATGATATTTGTCTTTCTGGGTCTGGGTTACCTCATTCAATATGTTTTATAGATCCATCACTTTGCCTGCAAATTTCAAGATGTCATTATTTTTTCTGCTGTGTAGTACTCCATTATGTAAATGTACCACATTTTCTTTATCCATTCTTTGATCGAATTCAAAACATCAATAACAGATAAATCCAGCACAGGACAGCTCATGGATTACACAGACAAGATCAGCAATGAAGGAAGCTGGGCCACATTGACAATGTCAGTAAAGGGCTTTTCTCTTTTTACCTTGAGAAATGTTCACACTTGCCCTTTGCATTGGAAAGGAGAATGCAGGGCTTTTGAAATTCTAATCATCTTGATATTATTTGTTATGGTGATTATATAATGATTGGAATTCTGTAGCAAAGTTCACTTATTGTAAAATTTGCTTCTTAACATATACTTAGTAAAATTCATTGTTGTTGATATACAGCTCCACTTTTATATTGGACTTTGTTGTTGACTATAGATTTTTATACATGCCCTATATCAGTTGAAGGAAATTCTTTATTAGACCGAGCTTACTGAGAGGTTTTTCTTCATCCTAATCAAAAACAAATGTTAAATTTTATCAAGCACATTTCTTTTTCCATTTAGTCTCAGAGTTTACAATATATGTCTACCTTCGAGTAATATAATACACTTATACAAAGTTTATTTACCTTACAGTTAAGTATTACTAATTCACCTCTCCCATCTGTTATTTTATCATTTTGCTAAAGCCTAAAATACATCACTGCTCATTTTTCTTCAGCCTTTTATAGTAATTTAATGTAACAACTACTGAATTGTATGCCTACCCTCATTACTCTTGCTCGTTTCATTTCTTTGTACAGCGTAGTGTTCCTGGAATCCCATTACTTCTGTTCACGGAAGACAATTTAACATTGTGTACTGTACTGGTCTACTGGCAATTAGCTCTTCCCATGGTTTGGGGATCTTTATTTTCACTTGTACTAGGAACGATACTTCTAAGCAAGGAATTCTGGGCTGGTGTTGAGATATTTCAATGGATGAAAGTGTTTGCTCAGCATTCCTGCAAATGCCAGGCATGGTGGTGTATGCCCCTAACTCCATCATTAAGAGAGGAAGATACTGAGAGCTTGCTGGCCAGCCATTCTAGTCAAAGGAGTGAACTTCCACTTCAGTGAGATGCGCTCTCTCAAGGCACTGAAGTAAAGAGGTATAGAAAATGGCAGCTGCTGTACCGCTTTGGCCTGTGCATGTATATGTGCATGCATGGAGAATAGCGTGAGTGTGCGTGCACGCACACACACACACTCACACACACACACACACACACACACACACACGGAGAATTCGAGGTTGACCACTTTATTTATTGCTTGCCAATACTTTAAGGATGAAACATCTTTGTTTTCTTACTTCCGTGGTTGGTGATGAAATACTACTTTCTTATGGTTCTGTAATGTTTATAATATCACATTTTTCTTGGAATGGCTTCTAATTGTGTTTTTCTATTCTCTCTTCTCCTCTCTCTCTCTCTCTCTCTCTCTCTCTCTCTGCTGCTGCTGCTGCTGCTGCTGCTGCTGCTGCTGCTGCTGCTGCTGCTGCTGCTGCTGCTGCTGGATGCGGTTCCTGTTCCCCACTCATACAGAGGACTGTTGATCTGTGAGTCTACTCCTAAATAAAGAACCCTTTATTATACCCAGTTCTGAGCTAGTGTGGGACTACTTTATCACATTCATCTACATCACAGATCTTCTATACTCAATTCTGTACTTTATCACTGGTGCACTCTGTGTTTTAGTTCACTGATAACTTCATTTACTCTTTCTTAATTTGCCTTTTTTCCCTTTGGGTAGTCATCATAGAAGTTTCTAATGATCTATATTAGGTTGGTTAACTCCTTCCTTTGACTATGAGGAGGCCCCATGAGAGCCTTTCCATACTAGAGGTCCTTCGATTGCACATTCATCCTGTGACCTCTGGATAAGAACTTGTTTGGAAACAGCATTGTTCCAAATATTGTAGGTTACAATGAAGTAAATTGGGATTTAATCCAGTGTAATTGATGTAATTATAAGAAGAGTTGAAGAGACAGACACACAGGCAAGAACATTCAAAGCAAAAACCTCGATGTCTCAGAAGGAATAGCCAATGACAAAAGGGGCAGAGTCTGGAGATAAACTTGGAAACAACCTAAATGCCCCTTGACCGAAGAATGGATAAGAAAAATGTGGTACATTTGCACAATGGAGTACAATACAGCAGAAAAAAATAGCATCTTGAATTTTTCAGGCAAATGGATAGAGCTAGAAAACATCATTTTTAGTGAGGTAATCCAGACACAGAAAGTCAATTATCACATGTAGTCACTCGGTTTTTAAACATAAATCAAAGAAAACTAGCCCACAAATCACAATCCCAGAGAACCTAGATAACAATGAGGACACTAAGAGAGACTTACATAGATCTAGTCTACATGGGAAGTAGAAAAAGACAAGATCTCCTGAGTAAATTAGGAGCATGGAGACCTTGGGAGAGGTTTGAAGGGGAGGGGAGAGGCAGGGAGGTGAGCAGAGAAAAATGTAGAGCCCAATAAAAATCAATAAAAAAAACTTGCAAAGTCCAAAGAGCAGAAAGGATTGTGGGTAAGCATTCCAGCCTCTATGTGGGCACTATGCACAGACACTGAAGTGATGACCCTCTAGGTGAAAGAACACAGTATAATGTTACCTGCCAGAAGCTGAGAAAGAGCCATAGCACAGATTCTTCTGCTGAGTTCTCAAGAAAGAACCCACTCGGCTATTGAATTACTTGCCTCCACAACTATAAACAACTAAAGTCCTCTATTTCAGCAACGAAAGTTTGACATATTTTGTTACAATGTCACTAAAAAAAAATTAAAACATAGTAACAATATGAAAGGAGCTGTCCTAAACTGAGAGAGCTGCTGAATGCTGAGTGGTGTTCTTTCTTTAAAAAAAAAAATGCCTAAGGAAAAGGCCACTTTAGCTCTGGTAGTAGGAGACGAGGCTATGTCTTGAGTTAACAGGACTTGGCAGCATTGATCACACATTGCTGGCATGAAACAAGCAAGAATGAGAAGGGTGGGAGAAATAGAGTCTTGGGCGGACGTTCCAGGCAGCTACTGTGGCCAGTAAATGAGCCACAGAATTAAATTCCAAGTAAGGTAGACCTGACGGGGGTGGGGATCAACCCCTTCAAGCTATGAAGAGGGAACTCGAGCGTGAATGGAGACCCCCAAATGTTAAAGAAGCCAAGACCATAGGACATTTGATAAGTAAAGCTTCAGCTTATAGGAAGAGGGGGAGAGGTTCTGCCTGCTCATGATTTAGCCATGTGGGGCTACTGAGGGCTGCTGCAGCCTTGACAATGCTACCAAGAGTCCTGGATGCTAAGCATGAAGCTGCTGGGTTCTGCGATTACCTTGGTAGCTTTTGACATATTTTCTTCTAATCTTTACTTGATATTCTTCCATTATTTTGGAATGGAAATGTTTGTTTGTGTGCCATTGTATGTAATATTGGAAGTACATAATATTTTTATGAGACTCACAGTTTGTCTTGTGTCTCACGAATAAATTTTCACTTTGCATATGTGAGCTGTGTTGGGATTGTTACAGACCATGGGGACTTTAAGAGGGGGGAATAAAGGCATTATGAGGTGGAAAAAATGAGACTTTAGAAGATGCGGTCGTTTCATGTGATGGTTGATGTCAATTTGAGAAAGGTGAGATCATGACGGCTAGTCTCTATCATCAACTTGTGTGAATTTACAGTCTCCATGTAAACACACCTCCGGGTGTGTCTGTGTGGCTGTCTACAAAAAAGTGTTAGAGTGAATGGAAGAGGCCCACTCTGGATGTGGGTGGCAACCATTCCACAGAGCGGGGTCTTAGCTAGAATAAAAGTTTTAATCGGAGAAGGTAAACCAAGCACCAGAATTCAACTCTCTGCTTCCTGGCTGTGGGTGCAGCATGGCCTGCTAGGAACCAAGGAGTCCTGACAATGTCAGCTTAGTTTCTCACCATCCACATCCACCGACTCATTGCCGTGGTTACTCCACCTCGTGAGTACTTCTCTACTTTCGTCTTATTCTCCGGTCTTTTGCCTTAAGCTTTTTAGTTAGAGGACTACTACCCAGAATGAAGCACTTCTCTTTGTTCTATTTTTTAAGCCTAAAATATTGTTGCCCATGCTGTTTGGTCACCTTATCAAAAGGGTGACGTCATCATCAGACATCCTAGTACCTGCCGAAGCACAAATTTCTAATTTCTTTTATCAAGATGCCAATGTCTTCTAGGTTTTTCTCCTTCCTTTGTTTCACTCATATCGCTGCTACTTCTCACCTTGAACTTAAATTCTAGAGTTTAGTTTTTCGTATCCTTCAACACACACACACAAACACTATGTTCTACAAAAGTTCACCTTTGCCTATATCACACCTTCCTACCCCCTCTCACTCCAACCCATCTATCTCCCCCGAGTCAGGTTGGTGTCTTTTACTCTAAACTGGGTTCACTGATTGTTCTCAGTTCTTCAACGTTCTATAACATCTTGGTATTTAATGCTTCTGTCTCTTTTCAGATTAAATATTTGTTGAAAACAAAAAAAAATCCATTTGAATGTTTATCATTGAAAATCCTACCATGGAAGAAGGCAACAACTCACTAAATTTTTATTCTCCATGAAGGAAATAATTTCAGAAACTCCATTAATATTTTTAAGGTGGCCAGTATGCTCATTAGATTAGAATCGACTCAACATGATCTCTTAGACTCATAGGTTTTTTTTCTTCACAGTGCTGGGTTTAGACCAGGTTAGCTTTTCCTACACTCTAGCTTAGGATCCCCTTTCTTCTCTAGAGCTCTTGGGTCTAGAGTGTTTTGAAGCTGTGCTTTGTTGGTCTTTGTTATATTTGACAGTTTCTCCCAAGGCTTCATGTTTTACATTTATCCCAGTGCTATGTACCCTTGTGAGTGACCGAAATTTTTTTCCAAAATTTACGCTGGTGCTAGTTACCCCAATCTTTGCTTAACCTCTTTTGTCCTGCATACTTAATACACTAAGAACTCTGGAGTAATTTCTCCTCACGGGCCCTACTCTTCACTGCCCTGATTTGGTTCTCTGATTCTCTGGAACAACTATATAATTGCCATCAAACTGCCTTATCCGGTGCTGGTCCTGGTCCTGATGCCTGTTCATATCTTCTTCACAGCCAGTATGAATTACCAAATCTTCCATAGCTGCAGTCAATCAAACTTTTCCTAATTTAAAATTTGTGATAATTTTCAAGACCCTACACATTTTTTAACCTCCCACAGAACCATAAACTCACAGTATCTACAGAACCAGGGCTAGGTCAGCATAGGTGGGCGATGTGAAATAGCCATTTCCACATCTTTATTTGTTCTGGGATGACAGACAGTTTCTTTGGCAATCTGCTTGCATTCACCTGTCCAAATTTTGGAGATGTAAAAGTGTGGTCACTTTAACTGTCCAATTTATGTGGTTGGTAACTAGACTTCCTGTGAAAGTGATTTCTCTGACTTACACTCTGAATGAGAGGTAAATTTCTAATAGCAATCATTCTCCTGAAGATCCTTCTTAAAATATTATGACTCCTTCTATTATTATTAAACAATACCTCCAGTATTAGCCAAATAGTGTCTTTGAAATTGATCTTTCCATGGCAGGTTGTATCTTAAAGGATGTATTGAAAATTTGTTTATGATCTAATTGTAAAAGACCTATAAAGAAACAGCTTCCATGATTACCTATGTGTGAATAAACATATTCTTCCATTTATTCATATGGTTCTTTCTTCTGGGTGCGAACTGCCTGCAGCTTATGCTTTCAGGGGCATGGCTCAAATGTCTCTAATCACTGTTGGAGGACTAGACATAACAGGATTCATACATGTAGATACCAATAGGCCCAGTTACCAAAGAAAAAAACATTAGATAGCATTGTCTGTGACCTTGCCAGACACCTGAGATCTCAAAGTTGTGTGAAACTGTCAAGGTACTCACCAATTTTGCATTTCTCAAACAAGTGTACTCAGAAACATGTAGTGACTGGATCAAAAGTTGGTGGCAGAATAAATGTTTTTCTCACATCTTTGGGTCAATTTATGTACCTGGTGATTTATTTAGCAACTTATTTAAAAGATATTTACCGATTACTAATAGGCACTCTTCCAGGATATGAATGCTGAGCAAGAAAGGTGTAGAGCTCATGACATATACATCTTAGCTGAGCTGTAATGTTGTCCCATCACCGATCACAGTGGGACTGTCAAAATTTAAAGTGAAATAGGTGAGACTTTAAAGCACTTTAAGGCAGAGACTAGGGTCCCTCACAGATCGGTTGCTGTCCACGGACATATTAACCCTTATTCTGGGGACACTCATTCCTTTATATAGAACTTTTCCTCTCTCACTTCTGATCTAACCTTGAATTAAATCCCCCCTTGCCACAACACCCACCAAGTATACAATTTATCACAATATCCCTAGTGCCTTCCCTTTAGATCATGAACTTATGAAGGACAAGGACCACCATATATTTGTCCCAAACAATCATTCAAAGCAGACAAGGAACTATCTCCAGAGAGAGGAATGTGCTTATGTGCACAATGGGTAATAACAGTTCATTCTCAGACACAGGTAACAATACCTAGAGACATGATGGGAGACAGAGATAGCTCCATCTTCACCAATGGGAAAGGAGGCTGTAGGTGGAGACTGCTCATTTGTTTCCTGACTGCTCAGACCCAAATAATCACACAGAAACTATATTAATTACAAAATTGTTCCACCAATGACTCAGGAGTATTTCTAGCTAGCTCTTACATCTTAAATTAACCCATTTTTATTAATCTGTGTATTGCCACGAGGCTGTGGCTTACCAGTAAAAGTTCCAGCAGCATCTGTCTCCTTCAGCAGCTAAATGGCATTTCTTTGACTCTGCCTACTCTCTCTATATATCTCTTCCAGCCTGGCTATATTCTGCTAAGCCATTGGCCAAAGTAGCTTCTTTATTAACCAGCGGCAATAAAACATATTCACAGTATACAAAGGAGAATCACACATCAGGAAGCAACTGACAACTAGAGAGACTAGAGATGTTGATACCTATTCTACAAAGACAAGCACTCACCCTACTTGTCAGTTATTCGACTCCCAAAGTCATTCGATAGTGTCTGAACCAGAGATATTCTGCACACATGACATTATATTCATGCTATAATCCCCTACACATGCAGGCTGACAGAATCATGCAGCATTTATCACCCTCTGAGAGTCTTATTTCACCCATACTAGTGTGTCCTTCAGTTTCATGTATGCTGTAAGGAAATGACCAGCTATCATAGAGGCTCACAGAGTCATGGAGGCAGAAAGCCAAATGGTAGTTGCAAGAGGACTGGGAGGTGGGGAGAATGAAGAGCTGTTGTTAGATAGGAATATGGTTTCAGTTGCATAAGGTCAATAACTCCTAGAGACCTGCCAAACAGTACAGTGTATACAGTTAGTAATATGGGATTGTGAACTTAACACTTCATTGAAGGGATCAATCTTGTGTTAAACACTGCTCTAAACTCACATACTAATGCCAAATGGAGAATTTTTATAGATCACCAACATACCCTGATTATATTATCAGTGTATGCATATGTCCACATTTAGAAGATTATAATGCATTTAAATGCATATAATTTTCTTCATATACCAGCTATTTCTCAATGAAGGTTTAAAATTACTAAAGAACCTATAATTTGTGAAGTAACATTGTCCCTCCAGATTCGTATTAAATTGGTATAATTAAGCTTGTTAATAACTTAGTATAAAAAAAATTTATGTAGAATCAAAAACTTTTAGAGGATCTCAAGCCACCAAATTTGTTTCAAATTTGGGCATACTGAAGACTAGGAATATGTTAATGTACATAAATATGCGGTTATATAAAATAACCACCATCATTCATTAATATGGGATCTGTACACCATTATTAAAATTTCTGATTGTCTTTTAATACTACAGTAAGACTATACTAATATTAAGCTATATTTTGTTATATGTGATAATTAATTATAGGTTGAAATGTCTATCAAATATGGCAAAGATGCTTTTTCCCTATAGGCCTGAAAAATTATCCCATAAAAAACTCAAAAGTAAATATTCCCTTCAGAGTTACAAATATCCTTTGAAGAAAAATACACTAAACACATCTAAGAAAATGTCACAGACCAAGATCGTGGCTCTAAATAACATCAGATTAGTTCTTTGACTACTCAAAATCTTTATTCCAAATGTGACATAAGTATGGGCAAAATTATAGAATAATGAAAATCTAATTAGTAAAACTCAGCTCTTGTATTAAAACCTGATGAGGTAGAGGAGAACCGTTTCCCAAACAGCTCAGTCAATGAAATGGTTAATATGCATAATCCCATCCTCTGCCACTTCATACTCTTCAGATTATACAGAGGCTTATACTATTTCTTATCACTTATTAAAAAGAATGTAGATTAAATGGATTGACGAAAAAGCCCTAATCATATCAAAGAAAATCAATCCATTTGATCTAGTCTGGATCCCATCCCATATCATTCCCTCCACAAACCTGTCACCAGGGCACTCCATCTCTAGGCAGTTTCATCTTCTGCTATTAGTAGTTCATAAAAGTGGCATGTGCTGTCCATCCATTATTCCTGGTTCTCCCAGACCATCTGTGTATCCCCCTTTAAGGGTCTGCAAGATAAAGAAGAATAGAAAAGGCGGATGTCTATTAGAATCAGGTATCTGATTGAGTTCAACCATGGAAACTTGCCTAACACTACTTAAATTCTGTATCTACATTCTACATTCAGTGTGGACGCCACCATCAGATTAAGCACACTAGCTAGCCTGATCCCACTCAGCCAGTGACCTAGAATTGCCTTTGATCAGCAGTGAATGTGGTTTGTGGAACTGACTGGTTTTTGATGCCAAAAAAACAAATAAAAGGATTTTTTTGGAGCTGGACAAACACTGGGAACGCTTACTAGCAACCACAGAGTTAGCGTATTTGATCTTCAATGCTTGACGTCAACACGAGGTTTTTAAATATCCTCGTATTTGGCTTGATTTCAGTTTAGCATTTGGGACATTTATAGATATTGTAGTTAACAATATTGACACATATAAGGAGAGAGGATGTTTACGAGGAGAAAACATGCCATTTTCAATAACACACTATTAAAAAGAATGGCACTTGTCAATCCTGGATCCCAACAGACACTTTAGGCATGAGGAGAAAGGGTGTGTCCTTTGAGGGGGTATGCTCATGTGTGTGTATGGGTGCATGGCCCTTTTCATTTTCTGAGGTCAGAGTCTGACATTGGGTGCCCTTCCCATGACTCTTTGCCTTACTCCTTTAAGGCAGGGTCTCTCATTGAACTAGGAGCTAGTCTGGCAGCTAGCAAGCTCCCGAAAGCCTGAGGTCTCATTCTCTCTGCCCCAACACTGAGAATGCAGTTTCATGAGTGGCCCTGCTTAACTTTTCACATGGGTATTGGGGTCTGAACTAAAGTCCTCAATGCTTACACAACAAATTTTCTTGCTACTGAGCTATCACTCCCCAGCACAAGAGATGTTTTTGAAAGATGAAAGCATCAGTATCACCCAAGAGGGATGTGAAGAGCAGCATTATTGCTTTTAAACTTCTGGGATTGGTTACCACAGATAGTAAATGTTGACAAGGTATATTAGCAACAGTTCAAGATAGTCTTTAAAACCCTAAAGGCTGGGAAACTCACAGACAAGACTGATTTTCATTTTCTTTACTTATAATGTAGTATAAAGCACATATAGCAATTGGTCATATTATAAGAACAAAGGGAAGGATTGAAATGAATGGTATGGAAAGGGGCTTGATATTATTCTATGAGTCAACAATCCATTAAATTCTCTAAAAGTAGAGGACTTTGTTTATGAAGCAGGTTAATGGACCTATAGCACTACCCACTCTTCTTTATTTTCTTTCTCTAACTGAATGACCAATCAAAGAATCTACTCTAATTGTAACTGATCTGAAATCCATTTGCTCATTATTGAAGACAATGGTATCCATTTCTGATTGTAGCTGTGTGTTTTCTGAGTCAGAGGATGGACTTTTCAGCATTCCTCAGCATCACCTGTAATGACTTTTCTGGAACCCTGAATATAACAGGCTTCTGTGTTCACCACATAACAAGGGAAAGTGATTGTTGTATCAAATACAACCACAGAATGACTGCAAGGAGGTGCTTATTTCATTTTCCTGATAATAATCCTCTGCCACAGGTGTGATGCTAATTTCACCAACAAAGGTCTCCCAATGAGCCGGTGGCATCAAAATCCATGTGTCCTTGATGCCAATCCTATTCTGTCTGAACTAACAATGTCTGAACTAAAAGAAAACACAAAAAGCATGCAAGTACCCACTTAAGCCATATTCTATTCTCTATGTTTGCTGATTAACAATCTCGCCTACATTATTGTCACTCCATAAGGGTGGAAATCCCATAGTTGGTACAAAATATTCTCTTGAGGTGTTCACCCTTCTTTGAATTTCTAGGTTCCATCTGCTAGATTTTAGACTATATTTTTGGGTCTACACTTTTAGTATTCATTCTAAGAATCTCTAACATGCATCACCTACATTTTATTTTCATTGATAAATACGTTTCTAAGTGATATTAGTCTAAACTTATTGCCTAAAGGAGGTATCCTTGGGCTTAAATGTGTGTGAGGTCTGGTTTTTGAATAAAGCTTTATTAGAACCCAGCCACCCTGCTTGGCTTTTGCGTAATCTATGTCTGCTTTATGACTGAAGAGTCCAGAATTTGCAATAGAGGCTGTATGGCCAACACAAGCAGAAGATATTTCCCATCTGGCCCTTTACAGAAGAAGTTTGCCAACCCCTGTCCTAAAATGACTCTCCTGTTAAATTTTGGCCAAAAAATGTGTGGCCCACTGATTAATTTGGAAATTTCTCTATACCTAACATCATTTTATTTGCTAAGCTTCTTGGACTCAGTGAGTATATGGAAAACATGTTTTATTCATGCAAAACATAGCATTCATTTTTTAATCGCTCAGATATGCTTGTCAGATGAGTGCTCAAATAAGTTATATTATCTCCTTTTGTTACATTCTGGTTTGCCATATGTGGAAAGGCCAAAATTTTCTCTAGCATATGAGCAAGGAAAGCAGGTGTTCCCTATCAAATCTGTATAACAAATGGAAAAAATTCTAAATTATTAGTAACCCTTTTTAATTTATTTACTTTTTTAAAAGTAAGCAGCCACACAGACCTTTCCCCCACTGTCCTATACTCTGAAAAAAATTAAAAAAAAAATAAGGACTAGAGCCAAGTGACATTGGTGGAGGTAATGCCTTCCAATTGCTGACTATGGGGAAAGTTAACCCAACTCTTCCTTCCAAACCTATCATTATGTAAAGGAAATAGTCGCCACATGATGTCAAGCTCATTTGAACTGGAGGGATAAAAGGATACACCATCATCAAGCCAGAGCAAAGGAGATGAGTAAGGTCAAGGCAAGTGACCAGGCAATGTAGCTTGGCAGCTCAGAGAGAGCCAATGACAAACAGAACAGATTCATGCACTCACGGAATCCCTTAAAGGCATGGGACGCTCAATGCGGGTTACACTGATGCACTTAGAAAAATAAAGTTGAGCTGGAAGTTCCAAAAAAGAAAAGCCACGAGAAGGGTTTAAAGAAGAAAAACAAAAATATTAGCTTTACACATAGTCGCAGCATACTGTGAATGATCTGTGTTTCCCCGCTAGGGAAAATAAAATCCCAAATTCCTCACTTCGAGCTCAGTTTCCTGGAAACGCTGAAGGTTTGACCAGGTCTAGACTACATTTTATGTGCAGACCTTTGCCAGGTCCTCTGGCATAAGTGGCCAGGTTCCAGCCACTGCTCTTGCTTTCTCCACACTGGCTCTGTGTACTGTAGATTTCTCCATCTGGTTCAACAGGAAGTATGTACTGTTTGTGGGATGCCATTGAGCTATTTTTAAGAGCTGAGCTCCATGCAGGTATTTATGACTCTAGTCACAATTTGGGGAAACAAAGTGTTTGCCAACACAAGTACAGTGAACAGTTTCAACAGCCAGCCATATGGCCTCGGGATGGAAAGGGTCCAGGTGAACAGCTGGAACAAGCCCCTTCCTGGACCCTGCAAAAGCCATCATTTCCTTTCACCGGGCCACAGTGCCAAAGCCTGACAAGTGGTAGCCATTTGCTGACAGGAGTGGGGTGTTGTACTCTTATGTGGATTATAGGAATGGCAGAGGATCTTAAACTCTATTTTTCACACCAAGGGACTCATGGAGACTCTACTTTTGCTAGAATAGGTTTACTGAAAATTCTACGAAGTTTATATTAGAGTTCTTTAAAAAAAATCAGAAATAATGGGGTATAGAGATGTCTTGCCTCTTATAGAACAGAAGTAGATTAAATTTGCTATCCAAATCAAATTTTCCGTCAAGGTTAATCAGCTCACAGCAGATAGCACTTAGCCTTGGTCTCCTCGTATTTAGCTGACAGCTCACTCTCAGCTGGCATTAACTATGTGATAGGCAATTTTATGTGCAAGTTTGACTGAGTCACAGAATGCCCAGACATGAATTATACAGAACTGGATTAATGTGATTCATTAAGATGGACAACTTCAAAACATACTGGCCAAGGTCTTGTTCTAACTCAAATGCTAGAATTTGCTGCTGAACCAGGAAGAGCTTCCCTTATTAAAGAAAAGCAAGCTTTCATTCCATTTCTGCTTTCAATTGATTGAATGAAGCCCACCCACCTTGGGGAGAATGACTAAGTTTCCCCACTGCAATAATTTAAGTACTAAGTTCATCCAAAAACACTTCACAGAAAATACCTGTAATAATGTTTGAACAAATAACCGGGCACCTTGTGGCTCAGAAGTATGTACATAAAATAACCTCTTACATAGTTATTGCCAACTGAGAATGAGTTGTTAGTTAAATCTACTGAGTCCAGGGCTCAGTGTTATCCAGTGTTATCTGATTGACCCTGACAGATATTTTTTTGTATGGATACCCATCTATATTTATGAAAGATTATGAATGAAAAAGAAAAGATGAAAAAATCTGCACTGTCAGATTTTTTAAATGGCCTTTTTCAGATTTTTTCGTCTTTTCTTTTTCATCCATAATCCTTCATAAAAAATGAACTTATATCCTCTGTACTTATAACTTATAACCTCTGTACTTATAGACTCTGTTTAATGGGTTATCCCATTAAACACTCTGTTCACACTCTTCTTATAGCTTAAAACACTTTGTCCTACCATCTCTAGAGAAATTCATTTATACTTCCTCATTGACATTTGTACATCAAATACTCACTTACCATGAAAGACCACATATAATGCTCCTATCTGAACACTACTTGCCTGTTCCTTCCCCCTTATCCTTCCTTCCTTCTTTCCTTCCTTCCTTCTACATGCATTTTTGATTTTTAAACTAGTCTGTAAGTAGCTTGAGAACAAAAATAGAACCAAACTAAGCATGAGTCTCAATGATCTTTCCATTCGTGCTGACAACAAAAATGAGTTTGTTCACAACAGAAAGAGAATGTTGGTGTGTAGATTACTAAAGAGTGACAGACAGATGCGTTGCTGAGAAGTGTTCTAGATAGAAAAGACTCGCCACCAGAAAGCTATACTGATGGCAGTCTCTGAACCTACAAGAGGCTCCTGGGCTGAGCTGCAATAGAGAGGATCAGGAAAACTACTGACAAGGGTGCATTAGTTGTAAGAGAAAGAACAGAGGATCTTTCTATAACAGCTGAGTAGTGGAAAACAATGGAATCTGGAAGAGCCTCAAACACAAAAATGAATCATTCAACCTAACACCCCAGCTGCAGGTTTAAAAACAAACATTAAGGGTGAACTGAAGGACAGAGAGACCCCAGGGTCCTCTGCATTCCTGCAGTACTTGGGTTTCTGAGTCTTGTCAGAAGTTAATGCAACCCTGTGTAAGTAGAGCCCCTGCATGGAGGGTCATAATAAGGGTGAAGGTGTGGCATTGGGCTTTTTATAGGTTACCTATTAAATTATTGTTAATGACTAGTTTTACTGAGTTTAATAAAACTGTATGGTCTCTAGCTCCTCCTTCTGTGAACTCTAAATGATCAAGTTCTTGCCTTGACTAAAGACACTATGAAGGCTTGTAGACCTTTGGGAAACAGATACATTTTCTTTTACAAAGATTCTTTCCTTACCACTACTCATTTTTATAAAATATTCCAAGCAATAAAAATAATGACAAATGCAAAGAAGCATTAAATGTAATCCTCAAGTTTAGGTAGAGAAAGAAGCCAATAGAATGAGAATCCCATGTGCAAGACAGGTACCGCAATTAACTGTGCAGGAATTAAAATTATACTTAGGGATGTAACATCATTTCAGGAATACGGAAGCAATAATGAAGATAGGGGTCTGTTTCTCGTCTATAATGTTAAAAAAAAAAAAAAACACTGACCAGAACTGATGTAGAGGAGGGAAGGGTTCCCCTGGCTCACAGGTTACAGGGAAGTCAAGGCAAGAACACAGAGCAGAAACCAGGAGGCAATAACTGATACAGAGACTATAAAGGAATGCTGCAGGCTGGGCAGCTTCCTCTGGCTTTCTCAGATACCTTTCCTTCTGTAACAAAGCCCACCTGCCAAGGAGTGGCACCACCCTCAGTGGGCTGGGCCTTTCAACATCAATCACTAATCAATAAAATCATAAACCTGCCCACAGGCAGATCCAATAGAGGTAATTCTTTAACTGAGGTTCCCTTTGTCTAGGTGATTAGTTTGTGTCGAGGTGGATAAACCAAACAAACAACAACAACAACAAAAAAAAACTAACCAGCCGAGGGTTACATAGGAGAAAACACAGAGTCTCAAAAACTTACCTAAATGGAAATCCCAGAGAGAAAAATATAGAGCTCAATAAAATCAATTTTAAAAATCTGTTTGTTTAAATGTGCTTGGCAGCATTAACACTGAACCAGAAAGTGTGAACAATTAAAAAATATAAATTGCCAAAAATGAAATATGTACATATATATTCCAATATACATATCAGAATCATAATGCCAGTTACCTGTGGAATAATATTTTAAGAAGTTCACCATGTGGAATGTGAGGGAGAATATGAAGTGGAAAACAGGTTATTTAAAAAGTTATTGAGGACGCTAGGTGTGATAGCGCACACCTTTAATCTCAGCAATGGAAGCCGGGGGAGGCAGATCTCTGAGTTTGAGACCAGCCTGGTCTATATAGCTAGTTCCTGGCCAGTCAGGATTACACAGTGAACTCTCAAATGAGAAAACAAAGAGTTAATGGGGTGCTAGAGAGATGGCTCCGTGGTTAAGAAGGCTCGCTTCTCTTCCAGAAGACTAGAGTTCAGTTCCAAGCACCCATGTCCTTTGTGTAGTTCACAAATGCTTGTAACTCCAGCTCCAGAGGATCCTGCACCTTCTTTTGGACTCCATAGGTACCCTCACACACGTCCACATACACTTAAATATGCAAACATATGTATAATAAACATATTATGCACACAAATAGAGATAAAACATATCATACACACAAATAGAGATAAAATTAAACTTTTTAAAAGAAGAGTTAAAGGTTAAATGTTCTAAATTTGGAGGAAAAAAATCAAAGTTTCCAGCCTTAGTGAAAAAAAACCCACAAATTATATTACAAATTCAAATTTCAGTTTATTTACAAATAAAAATTCAAGGGGAAAGGTAACATCATCAAAGAGAAAAAGGAACCTGTGAAACAATGACTACTTTTCTGCTTCTCATTTCTTTTTTAAAATTTATTCTTCTCTCATACACTACATCTGGACCACAGTTTCCTCTCTTTCCACTCCTCTCAGCCTTTCTCCCACCACCTTTTCCCCCCAGATCCACTGCTCCTCCATGTCCCTCCAGAAAAGAGAAGGCCTCCCAGGAATATCAATTGAATATGGCATAAGGACAAACAATAAGACTAGGCACAAACTCTCCCATCAGGGTTCGATGAGACAACCTAGAAGGGGGAAAAGAGTCCCAAGAGCAGGTGAAAAAGACAGAGATACCCACATTCCCACTATGTCCTGCTTACTTGATTTGATTGTTTTTCACCAAAGCTAGAAAGTTAAGCTAGAAAACCATGACTAACACTGTTACAGAGTCAGAAGGTGAAGACAAAGAACAAAGGAATATTCTGTGGTTCTGGAATTCTATCTATCCACCAAGAGGACTCCTCAGAACAGAAGGCAAGAGGAGCAAAGGTCACCTCAGCAAAGTGCCAGCAGACCTGTCAACAGTCATTGTCACTAACAACACAATATTGCAGGGGCATCTCCAGCCTCCAGGGAGATGGTAACTGTGGAAAAGCAGGTACCAGATTGCAGAGGTAGGTAACTAGTCAGAGAATTGTTTTTCCTTTTCTTAATTTTCCTTCAACAGCAACTGACTCATACAAAGCTGAAATATCATCAATGTCCTGGGGAATTTTGTAGCACAGGAAAAGTAAATTAAGTAAGGTTATTAACTAATAGAAGGATTAAATTAGGTAAATAAAGAAAACATGAAGTAGTGGCAACAGTAGCACAATGGAAAGATATGAGATGCATGGCAATATTCAGTGTAGTGAAGGCAGTTTATGGGAGAAAAGGGTACATTAACTATGCCTGTTATATATTTTCATGTGAGTGCATACACACGTCCATGCACAGGCATGTGTGTGCGTGCCTGTGAATGTATGTGCAGAAGCCATCAAAATGTTCCAGGTGTCCTCCACCTAGTCATTTGAGACTGGGTCTCTACCTAAACTTGGGGGCCCCATTTTCTCATGAGACTGAAAGTTAGCAAGCCCCCAAATACTCCTACCTCTGTTCCCTTGATACTATCTCTGTTCCCTTTGGAACCCCAGTTATAGACATGTCCAGGATGCCTAACTTACTCTGTGAGTGCTGAGATCTGAGACCTGGTCCTCATGACTGTGTCACAATTGTTCCCAACCACTAAGTCATTTCACCAGCCCCTATATATTACACTTTTGATATAGAGTGAGAAGAAAAGTGAGAGGGAAGGCAGAGAAAAGCAAAAGAAACAAAGAAGGAATCAAAAGTTAGGAAAGGCAGAGAAGTCTTAAATCAATGAAATTGAATACCTAGAAAAATGACTCTTTAGAAGGTCTATAAATGATAGAGTCAATGAAATATACCTCATCAAGTCTCAGCTCCAAACCTTTTGATATCAGAGGCAAAAAAGAAAGGTTTTGATTATTTCTTTCTGAGCTGATCTTCTAGGGAGCACTAGTATCTTATTCCCAGAAAATGGATAAAATATATCCAGCTCTCCACATTTTTTCTACATAAATTGAATTGTGGCTTATTTGATTTACAAAGATTTAAAGGAAAGGGAAAAAAGCCCAAACATACTGTAGCTAAAAATCTAGTTTATAAAGCATTGGAGGCAAATAGCCTGAAAATCACCCTGAATGTTCCTTTGATGGTGCAGTCTCTAGGAACATTTTAAAAAATAAATAATTGTATACATACTTGATTAGTACAAAAGCTGATTGTCTTTTCAGACACCCTTCTTGATGTGGCTGGAAACTGGGACAAGTCTGGAAAGCAATTTGACATTTTATAGCTCAGATATTTCTTCCTTTGCTTTCTCATTTGAGAAAACAGAAACAGTGCTTAACAGAGAGCAGCCAAAACAGTGAGACCTACTCGGAAATAAACATTATCAACTACGGGCAGCCTGGAAATCTCTGAATGATGCATCTTTAGGTGTCTACGCATTGGCTTCCTTTTCTATTTTATCCAATTTCCTTGGGAAGCCACAGCAGAGTACATGAAGAAATATGTGATAGTATTTCTAGACAGGTCAGTGAGAAATAGTTTGTATATTCACTACTGTATTTGAATATTTTTTTCCTAGTTGAACCTGGAAAATTACATTAGGTTGAGTGATTTTTCTGTTTTGTTTTGGTAGAAAATTACTCTTTCCAAACAGTGCAAGAGGAGATGAAAGAAAATGATATTCTATTAACGTATCCTCTAAATGACCATCGGAAGAAATGTCTAAAGTGTTTGTGGGGAAGTAGAAATTGCACCCTGCACCGCTGAGGATTTTGCTGGCCCAGAAGTTTAACTTACTTAATGCCCATTCAAACACCAAACAAGAACCCATGGAAAATGTTGAACTTTCACAAGAGGAAAGTAAATTTTAGTGATTGACTGGGCCAGGGGCTTATCCAGTTTTTGTTACTATAACCAAAATACACTGTAGATGCCTCTATTTTCTGTTAGCAAGGGCTTTCTTTCTAGTACTTGAGCAGATTCAGCTGAGTACAAACCTCTTTCAAAGATTTCTCTGTCAAGTTTCATAGTTGCTTCGTTGAGAGCAGAGGTCACTAACTATTATCTAAGAACCTGAGTGCAGGTACCCATCTAAGGACCAACCAGAAGCATCTCCTCCCATCTGCTTACGATATGGCAACTTAGATTTCTTAAGCAGAAAATAATGAAATGTGACCATCATCGTTCAAAAAATAATAATACCTAATGTGGGCAGGAAAGTGGCTCATTGGATGAGAGTGAATGTACTCCAAGTGTAAGGAGAGGTACTGCAATCCCCAGTGCTCATGGAAAAGGCAGGCATGGCTACAGACTGAGGGAAGTGGGTGTGAGCGTTGTTGGACCTGGTTGTCTAGCTCCAGAATCAATGAGAGCACTTATCTCCAAGAAATAAAACAAAAGGTAGTAGAACAGGACATCCCATTTCTTTCTCTGGTCTCCATACATATGGAGGGCATGTGCATCCATACCCACCTGTATTACACATACACACACACACACACACACACACACACACACCTAATGAGTGAGGCCATATTCATTATTTGAAGTTGTCTGTTGAGTTGACTGTTCATCACATTGCATTCTGAAACTACTCAGGTAGTTCTGAAATAAGTAACAATATAATAACTGAACAATGGCCACCTTTTAATTTCCTCTTCAATACCTGAAAGTAGACCCATTCCAGATGCATTTGCTCCTTGTCTCCCTCATGCCCCATTTTGTATAGGATTAAATACCTCTGAGGGAGGTTATGCTTTTTGTCCAAACCTGTTCATAACAGCAAAATCTGTTTTCCCCCTCTGCCTGCTTCATTCCGAAGTCTATGCTTTAACTGAAATTCAAGGCAGAAATTCCAATCACCTTGATATATTTTTGCTTTTTTTAGAGAGGAACAGCCTGTTTAGATTAGGACAAGCATCAAATGTCACAAGATAGAATTTCCATTTTATCCATGGAAAAATCAAACGATTTTTAGGTTATGGAATTTCCTCCTTAATTGCATCTGACTCTGTTTGCTCCTTCCGTCGCCATTCTGTGTAAATATACCCATTCTTTGTGGCAATGAAAGCTTATTAATTCAGAGTCAGCTCCTTTGGCATTTGTGACTGAGATTAGGTGGGTATAAGTTCACTTTATTACCTATGAAAAAGGGGATTTTGAAGAAAGTCTACACAATTAAAAAGATTTCCCAGAGTTTAATTTATCTGAAGAGATATGATTCTCAGGAACCTGGCACTTTAAATTTCCATTAAAATGATTAGCTTTCAAATATCTCATTTAAAGTTATCAACGAGGTAGAGCCCCGAGAGACTCAGCTGTTCTCAAACTTTCTTCAGGCTGACCTAGAGATTGCAAAATAACAATCAAGGATCCATCTTCAGTAATGTACACTGACTTCTCAGATTATTTCAACTGTTCATGGCTTTTCAAATTTCCCCATGCAATGTGCTATTGCCCTTTCAAGGTATATTTGCAAAGATCTCTATAGCCCATCAAGGGCAGGAATTACACCTTTTCATGACTGATTTTGTTTTTTTTTTCCATTGTTTTAGCAAAGATTCTAATCTGAACTCTGCCTTTGATACAATTGGAATTTAAGCAAGTTATTTTGTCCCTGAACTTGTTTCCAGTAAAAATAGATAAAATATCCATTCTACAGGTAGTAGTGAAAAAGAAAATCTGTAAAGAAAATGGAAACATCTAACAGTGAACAGGTGTGTAGTGTCAGCACACAAAAAAACTCATTATTGCTATCCTTTCCTTACTAACTCATTGCTTAGTCTCAGCATCCCTGCAGAGTAAATTTAGCTTAAAAGTGATCCATGAAAAATAAATAAATTAATAGATAAATCAATATTTGAGCAGGGGGAGATAGTTCAGTTGACCAAGTGCACAGAATGTAAACATGAAGATTTTGGTTCAGATTGCTTGCCAGAACCTTCGTAAAATATTCTGGGCTCAGTGATGTACACTTGTAAACTGAGGAGCTAAGGAGCTGGAGACAGGAGGACTCCTGGGTCAGGCAGAGTTGCTAATCAATTAGTCTGAACTTTGCTCAAACAAAACATGGAGAATTGTCAAAGACGACACCTAGTATCTCTCTCTGACTTCTACACCCTCTCTCTATATATCTCTCTCACACACACATGCACGGACACACACATGCACATACACACACATACACCCACAGACACATGAGCACACATGCACATACAAACACACATGTGCACACACATACACACACGGGTGTAAATGACCCTGTCTAGCTGATTCCTTTTATATCTCGCCATATTTCTTCCTCTACCCTAGCACAGCCTCTAGGAAACACTTCTGAAGATCACACAGACTCTAGGCAAAGAGTAAAGCATAGGATCTAAGACTGATGCACAATGATTGAAGTCATAATAGTTATAAAATGATTGACAAACACCTGATATTACTGTTCCATTATATTCAGATGACACATGTCATAGAAAACTGAACATGAGAAAGAATTATCCATGTGATATTACATTGGGGCTGCAATAGAAACCTCAATCTTTCATCTTAAAGCAAGGAGGATGAGCGGGTTAAGCCTCGTATCTCGTATCTCAAAAACAACATATCAGAAAGAAGTAATGAAAGCCACTCAGGCAACTTCTTCAACAGATCCTTCCATAATCTGGAAACCCTTTTTCAATGCTACTGATTTGCAGAACATGTTATTGTTTTCATTTACCAGATCTGTGAAGAGGTTTATTATTATAGAGATGAAATCTGATCTGTACTGGAATTCTAGGATAAATGGATAACCACATATATCAGGGTGAGATTACCTGGGATTAAAGTACTGCTGCTCTCTGCAACAAAAGTAGATGACAGAAAGGGGTGAGTCTGTGAGATGGGCTTAGTGTTCTTTTCTAACCTGACAAACTCTAGTGTCACCTGGGATGCAAAACTCTGAGCATCCCTGTGTTAGATTATTGGACTGTGTTAACCAAATTTGGAAGACTGCCCACTGTGGGCGGCACCATTCCCTGGCTCAGGTCCTGGACTGTGTCGATGGAAAAAGGAAACTGAGCAGCAATACTCTCTCGTTTCTCTCTTCTTCCTGACTGGATGTGATGTGACCAGCTGTGTAGCATGAGGGCCTGGTTGGTTTCTGTCCTCCTACCAGGTCCCCCAGCCATTTAATCCCAGAGAAAATCACACAGAGAGGTCTATATTAGGTTATAAACTGATTGGCCCATTAGCTCAGGCTTCTTATTAGCTCTTGTAGCTTATATTAACCCATTAGTTTAGTATATGTTAGCCACATGGCTCAGTACCTTTTTCAGCGGGGCAGGTCACATCCTGCTTCTTCTGTGGTCTGAGGAGGAGTGCCCAGGGAGTTTCCTGCTTCCCAGAATTCTCCTGTTCTCATTGCCCCGCCTCTACTTCCTGTCTGGTTTTCCCACCTATACTTCCTGCCTGGCTAATGGCCAATCAGCATTTATTTAAATCATGATTGACAGAATACAGACAATTCTCCCGCACCACAGCTGTTTCAGGCTCCTGCTGTCTTCATTCCCCTAAATAAACTGGAGCAAACCCACCTTTATTTACCCATGCTGTCATTAGGGTATTTGATCACAGTGGCAATTGGTATACTAGAAACCATGTGTGTTTAGGGCTTCATCCATCTTGAAGCTGGCTGATGCCTTGAGGTTGGAGTGACTGTTTTTGCTACTGTTAACATTATCCTCATTGCCACGGTGTTCATTGTCTATAGAGGACAAGAGGAAGAGTTTGAGACAATGAATGCTTATGGCTTATAACCCGCCAGCACAAATCTGAGTGTAAGACCTGCTACACATTCTCCTAATAAAAAGGCAGCAATGTTATTTGAACTCATATTTGCCTGTCGCTATCAGTATGTCCATGAGGACATTACTTTCTCATAGCAAAATAACAGTGTTAAATGAGGTAATAAAGATACGGAGTTGGACTTGTGTCTCTGACACCAATATCCAGAGACACTCCCCCTCTACCACTGATACTTACACTCATGCACTGCCTTTTCACCTCCAGTAAACAGGAGAATTAGGAAAGAAATAAGAATTGACAGCATATGAGAATGTTGTTGCCAATTCTATAAGTTTGGAGAACCATTTTCCCCTTTAAGACACTCGAGGAAATACAGCAAAGAGACTGGACAAACAGCCCTGTCTTTCCAGTTGCTCAGCGCACTTCTGAACTCCACCGCTCAGAGTCCCTCAGCCAGGGTAGTTTGAAACTGGTGTCTGATCTCTGATCCAGGACAAACACAAGAACCAAAGTATATTCCCCTAACCAATCAATCCAGGTCTTCAGAGGAGGCAGAGCATTTTCCTAGACTGACTAGAGAACTTGAATTAAAAGAGAATGCCTTACATTTGCAGGTGGGCCAAGGAATTCACAAACCACAAGATGGGGCCGAAAGTACTACCCTCGGGATAACCTTGGCTGCATTTGGAGAGAAGAAAAGACCCAGCACAAGGCTTTCAAAGAGCTGAGCACCTACAGACACCTTTAAATAGAAACATCAGGGTTTCAAGAAATATAATTTATCTTATCCAGTTTTATCTGTAAAAGGGCTTTCCTGGAGGTCTGCCATAAAATCAACATATTCACATCACTTGAGCTCTATTAATCTGACAAAATGTCAGCGATACAGGATGATTTGGGGCAGATATTTGGCACCAAATATAAATAGCTCCAGACTAACGTATGGGGTTGGGAGTGGGGTGAAGGAAGAATCTTCTGGAATCTCTATAAGCTCAAACATCTGGCACTTATAGAATTTTCCAGCTTGGCCACCTACAGAGGAATGAAATTGGGATCACTGTTGGTATATAAAGGGTGTACTGCTTAGCTCTTATTTTTCTTATTATTTTAATGAAAATGTTACACACAACTTCAGTAAAAAAAAAAACAGTAAATAAAGATACTGACAAGTGTTAATCCAGATGTGATAATTACCCCTTCAGTTTCAGGTGTGGTCATTACCCTTTCTATATTTACCTTTCCAGACAGCTACAGGTGCATCACCTTCATGATTTTCCTGTTATAGTGGGTTAGAGTGTTTGTTTTACAGAAATAGAGCATTATTGACTGGGGGGATGGCTCCGTGGGTACAATGCTTATGTCACAAAATGAGAATTTGAGCTGAATCTCACCACCCAAGAAAAAAGCAAGCACGGCCTCACAGGTCTTTTGTTTCAACAATGGGAGGCAGTGTAAAGGAATATCCTGGGGACAATTGAGCTAGCCAATCTAACCAAAAGGTTAAACTACAATTTAAGTGAGAGACCCAATCATTTTTTTTTAAAAAAAAAACATTATTTGTTTTATTTTTTGAGATTATAACTACATCAATTTCCCCTTCCCTTTCCTATATCAACACCCCCCCCATATATTCCTCCTTGCTTTCTTTCAAATCCACTCTTTTCTATTGCTGTTTTACATTGTGTGGGGGGAGGGGACAGTAAAGAAAGATGCCTAATATAGACCACTGACTTCTACATGCCTATCCATAGGCAAGTGTGCCCTAAAAACACACAGAGAGAGGAGGGGAAGTAAACATACTACTAATACACATAGCCCTATAGCCACTAACACCATCTCATAAAACTAGAATCAAGTAAGCCAAATAGAAAATATTTTCAAGTTTCCGGTTCCCAAGAACTTTGATATCAATATGGCCTGTCATTTTTATGCAATTTTATAGACTAAATAGAAATATTCTAGCATATGTCATTATTCCATGAGACATAATAGCCTGCTTTCTGATTCTGCTATTAGCCCTACATAACCCTTCAGTTCAAAGCTATGTAGACACATCATCATTGTTGGTGGGTTAGTAGAATATCTTTGGCTATTCAGTATATTGTTGGTAAAGAGATTTCTAGTCTGAGGTATGCAGTTTACCTAGTCAACAACACCTGATGAATTAGAACCATTTACTTTTTAACTGGCAGTTATTAGACCCAATTGTTCATTTTTATCAGTAATGGTTTCATAGGAGGAAAATGACATCTCAAATGTTGGTTAAATGAAACAAAATTCCCCTTTAATGATGTCTACTCCTGTAAGTTAAACAGATGTCTAAACAGGCTTTGCTAAGTACCAGGCCCTGTTCTGAACACACCTTAGTAGCTGAACTCTCTTAGATATCCTACATGGCAGATGCTTCTATTTTCCTCACACCTTCATAGATGAAGAAATTGAGGCATGAAGGGTCATAGTCACTAGACTGAAGGAACACAATTATAGCAAGAGGAGTTTGAACACAGACTGGGCAGTTAGGGTTCAGAATTTACTTCCACATTCTGGCATTTGGGTCCCTTATCCATATCCATGGAGTCTCTCCCAACATGTTACCTTTGTTACCAGCAGACCCCTTTACATGGAATTCTAAACAGGTTTTCCCTTATTTGATACTGTCACAAAGCTTCAAGAAAAAATGTAAAATCAACAGAGGAAGTGGAGAAAAAAAGATTAGGGTTACTATGATTGGGTTATAAAATGATCCCTCCTCTGCCACCTGGTTTACTGCTATTCTGAGTAGAATTGGATGTTTCAGCTTGCAAATAGGAAATGAGGGTGCTAGTGGCAGAGTTAAACAACCAACTAAGTGCATTTAGAGTCATCAGCTTCAGATCTGTGTCTTCTGCTAGACTAGGCAGAGTCAGTCATAGTGGAGAATGTCCCCTAGCCTAGGCATGGTCACAGCCACAATGGAGAGGGTCTGCTAGCGTAGACATGGTCATAGTCACAACGGAGAGTATCTCTTAGCATAGGTATGGTCAGAGCCATGATGGAAAATGCCTGCTAGCCTAGGCAAGGTCATAGTCGCAGTGGACGGTGGTCCTTAGTAGAAGGAGGAGTCTTTGTTTAAGAAAACAAAACTTTCCAACCCCCTGCTTCTATCTTTAGTCTCAGGAAGAATGAGAATGGGACTGGTTTTTCATGATAAGCCAGTTCTATCTTTTGTATGTGAGTCCAGTTGAAGATAGGGGTTCTGGCAAATGGTAGCAAGGCTGAGGTGAGACAGGGCATGAGGTAAGGCATGAGAATATGAAGAAGAGCAAGGATGGTATATGGTGTTGACATCACATATGGAACACGATCTGTACTCTGAAGGCAATGCATCCTGAGTGGTAGGTTGAGCTAAAAACTCAAACAAGGATCAGAGCCTATATACACAGATCAAGGATAACACCCTGTCTAAACTTGGCTAAGAGGGAAAGACTTGTTTGAAATTCATAAATATAAACTGATCACAGTTGAAATCACATCTATAAGGCACAGATCAAGATGTTGGTACCTGCCAGGTATGGTGACTCTTACTTATAATCCCAGAAATCAATACACCAGGGCAGAAAGATTGCCATAAATTTCAGGCCAGCCTTACCTACATAGTGAGTTCTGGGCTATCCATGGCTATAGAGTGGGATATGTTCTCAAGAACAGCAATGACAAAAAGACATTGGGTCTTAGTTGGATATGCCTAAGCAAGACGAAAATGCAGAAACAGCATCTCACACTTAAGAACAGATGAATCTTGTTGACCATGTCCTTTGCTTTACAGAAGCTTTTCAGTTTCAGGAGGTCCCATTTATTAATTGTTTCAGTGTCTGTGCTACTGGGGTTAAATTTAGGAATTGGTTTCCTATGCCAATGCGTTTAAGTGTACTTCCCACTTTCTCTTCTATGAGGTTCAGTGTGGCTGGCTTTATGTTGAAGTCTTTGATCCATTTGGACTTGAGTTTTGTGAGTGGTGATAGATCAGGATCTATTTTCATTCTTCTACATGTTGATATCTGGGTCTTCAATTCAGTTCTATTGGTCCTCCTGTCTGTTTTTATGCCAATACTTGGCTGTTTTCAACTCTGTAGTAGAGTTTGAAGTCAGGGATTGTGATGCCTCCAGAAGTTCTTTTATTGTACAGAATTGTTTTTGCTATCTATCCTGGGTTTTTTTGCTTTTCAATTTGAAGTTCAGTACCATTCTGTTGCAAGGAGGCTGCTTGTTCATCCTGGCTGCCCAAAACCAAAATAACCACACAGAAACTATACTAATTAAATCACTGCTTGGCCCATTAGCTCTAACTTCTTATTGGCTAACTCTTACATCTTAATTTAACCTATCTCCATTAATCTGTGCATCATCAC
Source organism: Ondatra zibethicus (assembly GCA_004026605.1). Classification (NCBI taxonomy): domain Eukaryota; kingdom Metazoa; phylum Chordata; class Mammalia; order Rodentia; family Cricetidae; genus Ondatra; species Ondatra zibethicus. Next base: position 29,901 of record PVIU01013049.1, on the reverse strand, counting down.
AAGGTCGTGGCCTACCAGCAAAGTTTCAGGACTCCTATCTCCTGCGGCGGATCCATGGAGTCTCCTAACTCTGCCTTCCTCCTCCCATGCTAGAGGCCAAGCCAGTTTTCTTTATTCATTAACCAATAAAAATCAACACACAGACAGAAGGATCTCCCACACCACCGTTCTTTTGAGGTCTGTGAAGAATTTTGCTGGGATTTTGATGGGCATTGCATCAAATGTGTAGATAGCTTTCGGTAAGCTTGCCATTTTTACTATGTTAATTCTACCTACCCAAGAGCATGAGAGATCTTTCCAATTTCTGGTGTCTTCTTCAATTTCTTTCTTCAAAGGTTTAAAGTTCTTGTCATACAAGTCTCCCACTTGTTTAGTTAGAGTTACTCCAAGATATTTCATGCTATTTGTGGGTATTGTGAAGAATGATGTTTCTCTGATTTCTTTCTCAGCCCATTTATCATCTGTGTAAAGGAGGGCTACTGGTTTCCATACCAGAGTAGAGCAGGAGCCACGTATTCACCATCCTATGTCTCAATAGCTACCAAAGCCTCCACATTGTGAGGTCCTGCCAAAGAAAGTTAGGGCTCTGCAAATAGGCAAGGAGCTTCCACCCCATGAATCCTTCAAGTTCTTACTCAGTGACCACAGCAAATAAGGACTCCTTGGGATTTTTATGGAGGGAAAAAACAAAACAAAGCAAAACAAAACAAAACAAAAACAAACAAACCACAACAACAAAAATCGAAATGACTTATCCAGGTGACACAAGGTTTTCAGGGCTTTACTTTGGCACTCATTTGCTCAGTTTTATATAAAACCTAAATACATCAGCCTGTATTTTTTCAGGGGACCTGCTATTTGCTGCTCTAAGCCCCAAGAAGTTTTCTTCCTTTGTAACAGATGAATGACATTGTATATCTCTTTCTTCAGCCAAAGGTCATTACGTTGCAAAGAAATGATGAGTGAGACAGATCTATGTCTCTAAGAGAAGGAGACGATCAGGATCAAAAGTTTTATCTAGGTACATACATGCACGAACACACATACATGAGTACGCCCATGTACAGACACAGGCATACATTTCTGATACTGAAACCTACACAGCTTTTCTGCTGAGGCTCAGCTTCCTTTCTGCACCTCGAGTCTGACCTTTAAGAGGATCAGAATATGTTTCTTATTGGAAAATGCAAAGATTCAATAAATAGATCCATAGAAATGTCCCCCTTGATTTAAAACAGAAGCCGACCATTAAGGCAATCTGTGGGGGGCGGGGGTGAGGGGCTGGGAGTGTGTGTGTGTGTGTGTGTGTGTGTGTGTGTGTGTGTGTGTGTGTCTGTGTGTCTGTGTGTCTGTGTGTCTGTGGGGGTGGGGGTAGGAACTAATGGAAAGTCAGATGAGAAACCAGCAGTGTATTTTATCAAGGGCTGTTGAGAAACCACACCCAACTCTTTTTATCAAAGGAATGACAGACATGCTGGATTGCTAATTACCTCCAGGTTTCCTTTCTAAATTTATATCCCTCATGGGATAGAGGCTGAAGGAAGATGATACTGGCTATAAGGAGAGAGAAGTGTGGAGCCAGGTGGGTGACCTGGGGATTCAGAAATGCACAGACCTCTGCTTCTTCATTTCGGAATATTCCTCTAAGGCAGAAAAGGACAGGTTTTACGGAGAATGGAGCTGGTACTTGACTGGCAAGGTTATTTGCTACAATCAAAACAACCTGCTACCAGTCCCGAACTTGAGCTATTTTTGTTGTTTTCCATCCAGTTTTTTTGTTTTGTTTTGTTTTTTTGTCAAGGGAAAAATCAAGTCATGAAAAATCAGGATAGTCTCATGACGGTTGCACGTGGCTTCTTTTTTACTGCCTCTACCAGCCAATGATGAATCTCCCTTCCAAAGCTTCTTACAGGAAGTCTTAATACAATAATTCATTCATTTATACTGCCAGAGGGAGAGGATAGGGAAAGAGTGGCATAGAAATTTTCTTCATTGTGGAGGAATCTATCCTCAGTGTTCACGTAAGTGATCATGACGTCCACGAGAAGCCTAGAGAAGGCTGGAATCGTCTTCTGTAAATCTTCCTAGGTCACACTGGCCCCATTTTTAACTAGCACATACATCCTAACTCTAGCTGGTTTCTGGAACATAAAGTGAGAAATTCTCTGTGAATATCTGATGGCGATCCTAAGACATGTGAAATACAGATTTTTATACAAAACCACATCATACTTCATTTGTCTTTCCTTCTGGGAGAATGAAAAAGACTCATTTTCACAGGGCATTGAGTCTAGGAGCAAGATGAAGTTTTTTTCTCTGCTATGAGAGAGCCTTATTTCACTTCTGTCCACGGTTCTCCTCTAGGAAGGTCCAAGGCAAATGGTTGATAAGTTTAACCTTTATTTGAGTGGCTATAGCTTCTCACAGCAGGAGGGGGAACTGGGCTCTGTAGGATGGAACAGTAGAAGAGAAGCCAGCAACAACAGAACTTTGTGTCGACGCTCTCCTGAGACGATGTGAATGAAATATAAATATTTCACAATAATCCATCTAAAAAAGTTCTTTATAATATTATACTCTAACATTACAGGGAACTAAGTGAAGGCGGTAGCCTTCTGTTTTATCCTAGCAGAAGTTAATAGCAGCCCAGGAGCTGGAAAACCAACTTCAGAAACACTTAATGTTTAGATCCACTTAGTGGTTGGAAAAAACAACTCTTTTTTTTTTTTAATGTTTAAGAGCTGCTCCAGCAAATGGAAACAGCAATTTCTTGTAAACAAACCTTTAATATGAAGATATTTCTCAGTGGCGGAAAACCTAACTTCATAAAGTCAGATTTCTGAGATTCTTTTTTTTCAGCTCCTCAGAGACCAGGAAAGTAACCGAATTCTGTCAGTTGATGCTTCGAATAAACAAATGTGAATGAGAGATTTTCCGTATCGCATGTCAATTGAGTATGTGGATGATTAAGCACATGCAAACTTTGAGTGCCTGTCAGCTATGGGAAGCAATCATCAGCTCAGAGGAAGAGTTACTAGGCAGTCCACAATACAAGCTCTTCAATGAGGGACCTTCATGACTGTTATAGGTGTGGTATAAATGATGTTTGTTTCCAGATATTGCTGGATATTTCTAGCTACCAAAATGATTCTCATTACCCCTCTGCCAATGGGTTAAAAACTCTCCTCTCCTTCCACATTGTAACTCAGCTACACAAGATATCATCTGCGCAGGGCAGCATCCATGAAGTAAATCATGTTTCTAACGTCAGGATTGGTCCCTTCTCTTGTTGTAGTGGGGATTTATTGTGCAAATAGTGTCTACGCATTGTCGCTTACCAATATATAAACTCCAGTAAGTGTGTATGTAAGTGTGCATGTGCAAACACGCATGTTTGAATGTGTAATCATGTAGGTAGGCATATGTGTCTGTGGATACCTGAAGTATACATTATGCATATTTCTTTAATTTCTCCACCTTGTTTTTGAGACAGGGTCTCTCACTGAACGTGAAGTTTATCAATTTTGTAGACTGGCCAGCCAATGAGCTTGAGGGATCTGCCTGTCTCTACCCTCCAGTGCTGGAGTTGTAGGGGTGCACAACTACCCCAGCATGTGTGTCCTGGGGATCCAAACTCAGATACTCATGTTTGTAAGGCCAACTCCTTACTGAGTGAGACACCTATCTTACTAACCCCTTGAACATGTTATTTGATCTACCTCCAGATCACTTTCTATGTCCATCCAAATGGTAAAATGATACATGTTTCACAATATAAAATATTTGCAAGACTAATGTATGTGAGAAACACTAGCCATAGTGCCTAAGACACAGTGAGGGCTTTAAAAAGGAAGATAATTCTTTTATGAATTTACTTAGGCCTGGAGAGATGGCTCAGTGGTTAAAAGCATTGGCTGCTCTTCCAGAGGTCCTGAGTTCAATTCCCAGCAACCACATGGTGGCTCACAACCATCTCTAGTGAGATCTGGTGCCCTCTTCTGGCGTGTGGGCATACATGGCGGCAGAATGTTGTGTACATAAGAAATAAATAAATCTTTAAAATGGGGCTGGAGAGATGGCTCAGTGGTTAAGAGCATTGACTGCTCTTCCAGAGGTCCTGAGTTCGATTCCCAGCAACCACATGGTGGCTCACAACCACCGGTAATAAGATCTGGTGCCAGCTTCTGTCTGCAGGGACACATGCAGGCAGACAATTGTATACATAATAAATAAATAAATTTTAAAAAATGAATTTACTTAGCCAGTTGATTTTAGGCAGCAATTGTGTTTAGCTATCAAAGAAAATGTTTTTATTTGGGAAATGGGTCCAGGAGAGCATTAAGTAGTGAAAGCCTTGAGATCTTTTAATAATTGCCATTCTGTGTGATTAACCTAAGTCATAACATGCCTTATTGTATGAGCTTGCACTTTCATGTCGTGTATTGCTCACAATGTATTGAGTATGATGTAAAGCTGAGTGTTGGTATAAAATCACAGGTAGAGGGTAGAAAGATGGCTCAATAGTTAAGAGCATGTTTTTTCCTTGTAGCGCACCTAAGCTCAACTCTTAACACAGGGCCCTATCTGGCAGCTCATAACTGCCTCTAATTTCTACTCCAGGGAATCTGTCCCCTGATTTTGGCCTTCAAGGACATTGTTCTCATACACACAAACTCACACTCAGACACAGGAATAAATATAGAATAAAAAATAAAAATAAAATCATGCATACATGTGTATGTAGTATAAAGTAAAATAAGCAAACATTCTGTATCTTTTTCTCTGATTGGAGCAAACTGTTTAGAGATTGCCAAGCCCTTCTCCAGTAGTTTTGATTCAAGAGATCTGGAGTATGGTTTAATAATTCTCATTTTGACCAAATTCCTGGTGAGGCTGTGATGCTGGTGTGGGGACCCTGATGTTACAATAAGCACTATAAATTTGAGAACTAGCTTCTATTCATTGGTCACTGGTCTTTCAAACTGAAAGAATTCTCACTATATTATCTCTGATTAAAGAAGATAGCAGAGGGACTAGAGAGATGGCTCAGCAGTTAAGAGCACTGGGTGCTCTTCCAGTGAACCTGGGTTCAACTCCCAGCACCAATATGGCAGTTCGTAAGTGTCTGTAACTCCAGTTCCGGGGGATCAAATGACCTCTTCTGGCCACAAGAACCAGGAACAGAAGTGTTGTACAGACATACATGCAAGCAAAGCATCCATACACATAAAATAGAAATAAATTTAAAAAATAATTTGGACAAAATTCATTTCTGGTGATAAAGCAAAAGAAATGACAAAAAGAGCAAATGAAAGAGTATTGGGTATCTCTGACATACGTGTTGAGTCCTCAGCACCTACTAAGGTCACAGCAGTGACCAATCTTTGTCTGTTGTGGAAGAGACCAAAAAAAAAAAAAAAACCTGTAAACATGTAAAACCAGAAAATATGTGATAATGGTGAGTACTCGGCAGGAAGATAAAGAGAGAAGATTGGAGAGCTGGCGTGATTGAGAACAGGCTGCAAGAACCGAAAGGGTAAGAAAACTATCTGAGGCAGTCATAATGCAACATTGTCCAGTGCAGGAGGCAGGAGCTCCTGCAGTGTGTTTAAGAGGCAAGCAGAAGGCCAGAGAAGCTGGAAAACAATGAACAAGTCAGAGCACTGAGGGATGGAGTCTCGGAAGTCTGAAAGAAAGGGCTGAAAGGATCATGCTGGGAAATCCTTGGCCCTTTGGAGGTCATTGTAAGAACTCTAATTTTGTTTTATAGAGAATAGCATCAACGGAGTGCTTATTCAGGTGAGACACCTATGCCAACCTTCCCTTCCCCCCAAGGATCAGGGACAGAAGGTTTTCATGGGTCAGGGTAGGAGGCCCAGAGTGAAGCAGTGTCTTCTATACATGGCCGGACCTCTTAGGGACTCTCAGCAGCAGGGACTAGCTTCCCCGCACAAGGCCAAGCTTAGTCATCATCCCAGGACCGGGGGTCCTAGGGCTCTAGTCCCCATCCCCGGATGAGGAGCTATTGACAGCTGATGGCTTCTAGGGGAGGAAGAGTCACCTTTCTCTAAGGGTGTGGCCGAGATAGACTGATAGTTTCCCAGTCGATGGCTGCACAACTGTGAACACACAGGCAGCACAAATCAGACTTGGTGAGTGACTGATAAAGGACTGGAAACTGGAAAGGGTGAGGCAGTAGAGTGGACCTGGGAGGAGACAGTGGGAGACGTGGGGTAAATATAATGAAAATATGACAAAATACATTATATAAAATCCTCAAAAATTAATAAAAGTGTTATTTTTAAAAAAAAAGATCTTTGACTTTTAATTTGAGAGGGTAGTCCAAAGAGAATGAATGCCACGCCTCATTTAAGGGTTGAATGGAGTCTAAGATGGTTAACATTGTCTATCTGGCAGGATCTAAATCACTGAGTTGACAAATCTCAGGGTATTTCTAGCTTGGGTCTTTGAGATGGGGAAGATCTGCCCTACCTGTTGGTGATACTATTCCATAGGTTAGGGTGATGGACTAAATATAAAGTAGAAGGTGAGTTGAGACATAGCCTCCCTTGCTCTCTGCTTAACTGTAAATACAGTGAGAACAGCACTTCAAGTTGCTGCTGCCAAACCTTCCCTGCCCTGACAGAACGTACTCTCTGGAAACCAGAACCAATCTTCCTTAAGTACTTTGTCAGATATTTTGTAGCAGGGATAAGAAAAGTAATCGGTACAAAGTCTCTGTGGCTATTATTGAGGACAGACTCCTGGCTGAAAGATGATATTAAATAAATTAAATCTTGAAACCTTTTGAAGAATACGAAATTGCTCAGAAGATCCAGGTCAGAGGTGGTGGTGGTGATGATGATGATGATGATGATGATGATGGAGGTTTTGACCTAGAATTTAGGGAGAAGTTACTGATATGCATCAAGCACAAAACCAGCAGCCCATATGGACTGGGGGTGGGGGTGGGGAGGCTATAATAGAAAGAAGTAAATCAAAGAACTCTCAAAAGTTTTTGCAAGTATCAAGTTTTCTGAGATGCATTGTTGTAACACAGGCTGCTGCAAATTGGTGAACAGTAAGTGTGAGATACATATTTCACCTTTAAGGATGAAAATATGAAGATCATATAGGTGGCCTTTACTTGCTCACACCATGCTTAAAAGTCTAAGTTAGAACACAACACCAAACTACCCCTTGCCTTTCCTTGAAGCCTGGGATTTATTTCTCCATGGAGTCATCAATGAAGCAAACAGGCTCTCCCATTGCCATTCTGGGCCTATCTTCATTCCTCCTGCCCCACCTGTTCCACCTCCATCCAAGGGTCACAAGCCAATGAGGTGTGAGCCTGATAAGACCCGCTGAGCTATTTGGTTTGGCTCCTGAAGCTTTAAAACACGCAATTCCCACTTGAATGTCTTGAGGCTGGGTTCGTACTTTCCAGCTCAACCACAATGCACACCACTCCCTCTGACCCAGGGCAGCATATTTTTGGTCTCACCTGCCCTAACCCCAGAAACCATTTGAACTTCCAGTCAGAGGGTCACATCGATAAGCCAATGGGAACTTAACAGTTACAAAATATTTGTGAATTTTTAAGAGACCATGGACTCAGACACAGCAACAACACCCAAACCTATCATTTATTAACTTCATGACTTGGGCAAGTTTGACCTCTTTTTCCCTGTCTGTTATATGAAGAGAATAGTACCCATGTTGAACTATTTTTGAGAATATAAACAGCGGCTGACACTATTATACAGCAGGGATTAGTAGTCTACCTTTTCAGTAGATATTTTTGTGTTGTGCTAGATAGTCTCTCTCAGAACCACCCTGCTCTACCTATGGAACATCAAAGCAGCCCCCGGAAATGCACGTGAGTCATTGTGGTCAATAAAGCCTAACAAAACTGCATTTAGAAAGACATGGACAGAGTATAGCTGCCACAGGACCTTAATTGTAAGCCCCAATTATACAGTGCTATGGGTTGAACATACACATCTTCCTCACATTCATATACTGAAGTGGTCATATCTGGAGTCTGGGGACCTTGGCAAGGGCCCAGGTGTTAAGGATAAAGTACACAGGAATGTAATCAGTGCCTCACAGTAAAAGGACCCCAGAGTGTAAAATGATGACCAGTGAAAAAAGCACCAGTTGTGAGGATGCTGACCCGAGCCAGACACTGACTCTGGAAACCTTGATTAGGACTTTCCAGCATCCACAACTGTTAGGGAAAAAATACAACTTTACATATTTATTTACTTACTTGATGATGTGGGATTCCCCTCTGTATGCTGTGAGTGTGTTTTATTGCCATTGGTTAATGAATAAAGCTGTTTCGGCCAATGCCTTAGCAGAGCAAAGGTGAGAAATCCGAACAGAGATATAGAGAGAAAGTAGATGGAGTCAAGGAGACATCATGTAGCTGCCAAAGGAGAAGGACTGGAACCTTTCCAGTAAGCCACAGCCTCATGGCAATACACGGTTTAATAGAAATGGGTTAATTCAAGATGTAAGAGCGAGCTAGAAATACACTGGAGTCGTTGGTCAAGCAGTGTTGTCATTGGTATAGTTTCTTTGTGATTATTCAGGTCTCGGTGGCTGGAAACAAACAAGAGCAGTCTCCAACTACAATTTATTATTCATTGGTTGGTTGAACTTACATGTGGGCTGCACAAGTGTGTACAAGTGGAGTCCACATGTCAAGAGTCAAGTGTCTTCCCTAACCATTCCCCACATTATTATATTTAATGTCATCTCTATACCTCTTTTTGGAAGTGACCCCCACATTAGTTTTGAGACAGTCTCTCACTGGACCCAGAGCTTGCAGTTTGAGCTGAACTGGCTGGCTCACAAGCCCCCAGAATCAGCTTATCTACACCACCCAAGTGCTGGGAATACGAAATGCATCCTACCTCACCTGGTGTTTACGTGTCTACTGGGTCTCCAAACCCAGGTCCTTAAATTAAATGGCAAGCATTTTCCTGACTAAGCCATCTTCCCAGCCCAGAATTTGTTGCCTTTTTGCCCTTCAAAAGGGGGTATTTGTTATAGCAACTTGAGATGTCCAAGATACAGACCATTTACAGTGCTGTTCCCAAACTCTACCACTGCCCATCTCACCCTGTCACTTTCCTCAACGCCTGCCTATTAGCTTCAGTCACAGAACATACCGTTTCACCTAAGTGACCCATGCCCAGCACTGCTTTAAATTGTCCCCATCAGAAATAATGAAGATGGAAAAATCTTCAGTGCTCTCACTTAATGTAAGACCGGGCTACTGAGAATTCTTTTTCTGGGACTAGAGGCATCCCAGGAGGCATGGCATTCTTTGGCCTAATGTCAAGTGAGCGTAAATTGAACAGTGTTCATTTTGCTGGACTTCTCAACTCTAAGGGAACCAATAGCTTCCAGAAGAATCAAGAACTCCTGAGTGAAGCCTGCATCATGGCTTGGTCCCAATCTCTGGGAGGGCAGGAAGGTTTCTACCCTTGGCATTGAAGGTCAACTCTGCCACCACATTTCCCATCCTTGGACTTCATCAGGGCATTGATTTGCAGGCCATGAGGGAGATGCTGCTGAGTAGTTCCCACTGGGCTATTTTTAGAGATTGGCATTAGAGGAGGAGAAAAAGAGCTGGCCAGTGATAACACTGCCCACTGCTGAGCTAGCCTCTACGTAAGCCCTGTAGTAAACTTGGGTCATTTCCTCTTGTGAATGTCCAGAGTCAGGTAGTCCCAGAAACTCATCTTCCTCAAAAGATGACTTCTTTTCTTCCCACCCACTTTCTTCTCCAATGATCTGAACTCAAATTTCAAACAACTTACATGTTTTGACAGGAAATAACACAGAAGCTAAATTATTGGATCAAAAGAGAACTTTGAAGGAGATCAAAACTACTGAAGATTATAAGGCTTTCACTGCGTCTTTAATTTTTACCTAGATATTAGCCAGTTTCTTTCTAACTCACAAAGAAGAAGCTAAACTCAGCAAATGCCATTCTACTCCCTTACCATGTATTCATGCTCAATAGACCATAGCCTGATCATGTGGTTCTGGGTGCAGAGGACACATCCTGAGTTGTACTATGACACTGGTCATGGAGGTCACCAGCAAATATCTTTCTCCAGGGTTGCATCAATCAGTGTCTAACCCGGAAAGCTGCACAGAACCTTGGACTTCAAAAGGTCCCATAGAAGTTTGCTTTCCATTGCTTTAATAGAGCAGCTGAGGAAGTTAACTTAGAAGTAAGGTTAATTTAGCCTCTTTTCCATCCATGGTCAATGGGTTTCATGTATTTCAGGTGAATTGATGTGGTGGGGGGGGCATCATGTCAGGGAGCTTGTGGCAGATCAAAGCTATTCAAATTATGATGGCCAGGAAGAAAAAAGAAAAGGAAAGACTCCCAGGTCATTATATACCCAGTAAGAACATACCCATAATTACCTGCCTTACTTCTGTTAGGTACTACATCCTACAGGTCTTGTTGTCTTCCAATGACCAATCAGCTGGTCTCCAGATTAGGCAAAGAGAGACTTTCAGAGGGTAGAGATCAAAACCGCCAGTGTAGTCTTAACAAAAGCAAGATCTCCATGTGGCTGATTCTTGTGTTTCTGGGAGGAAAATGTCTGTTCTTCAGTCTATTTATTTTGGTGACTCCTTTCGCTCTTCACTTTGAACTCTTCTTTATTGGTGGTTCCCAATTTTATTGAAAACAAAAAAGAATGGGCATCAGGAGACTTCTCAGTGGGTAAAGTACCTGCTGTGCAAACAAGCAGGAATATGTGAGTTAGGATTCCCAGAGTCTGCAGAAAAGTCTGGTGTCATCGAGGTGCACATCTGTAACCCCAGCATGTGGTTGGCAGGTGCTGCAGAGACATGTGGGTGCCAAGGACTTGCTGCTCAGTCTGTCTAGCTGGAACGGTGAGCTGCAGGATCAAGGAGAGACCCTGTCTCTAAAACTCAAGGCAAAGAAGTGATTGAGGAACGACATTCGCATATCAACCTCTGGATTCTACACACAACGGCAGGTGACAAATTTACCCACACATGCACCTCACATACAATTAACTAATTCATTATTTTAAAATGAAGATGTGGCCTCTGAATCCAACTAGTAGAGGAAAATGAGTTTCTCTTAGGACTCCATGCTGTCAACACCTTCTTTGTTACATATCATTGTTGCAATGCGAGAAATCACCTGTGTGAAGAATGGCAATTGGTAGGGAAAGAGGAGAATTGGCTTTCTAGGATCTGACAGTGTCCCTAAAGGTCATGTAGTAGAAAACAGCTACAGGGTGGGAGGTGCTTTCTCCCGGGATGTGTTTTGGGCTTGGGGGCTTTACCCTCATAAATGTGTTCAGTTCATAATCAAACTCCTAGACAAATGGGTTCTTTCCTCTCTTCTCCGCATATGGGGACACATAACTCCGCTATCTCTGGCCTCTGTGTCTCCTGTCCTGTGAGGACAGAGGAGCAAGAAAGCCCTCAACAGGCCAGATGTCAATGCTTTGATCTTATATCTTCCAGCCTCCAGAGCTGTAAGAAAAATTTCTGTTCGAAAAAAGAAAGACAGGAAGAAAGAAAGAAAGAAAGAAAGAAAGAAAGAAAGAAAGAAAGAAAGAAAGAAAGAAAGAAAGAAAGAAAATTAAAAAGAGAAAAAAGAAAAATCACCCAATCTTAGGTATCCTGTTACAACTGCTTAAAACAGTCCAAGACAGCCAATAACAGGCTCCCTGGGGCCTATTCTGTCTTTTCTTTTCTAAACTGACATGCAGCCAGTATTGCCCACCATGGTAAGGAAACTAGAGGCAGAGTTGTACAGCATGTCTTGGAAGCAGACAAGCTCTTCTGAACCCCAGCTAGTTTTCCCAGTGGCCTCCTACATCTCTCAAGAAACCACACTGAGACCGAAGAAATCCAACCAGAAAACTAATCTGACCATCATGCTTTGCCTCACATCACCCCAAACACTTCCTCAATGAATCAACTGGAGCGATACATCTAATACATAACTTACATTCATAAATGTCCAGTGACTTTCCAACACTCTCATAGTAAAAGCCTGAACTCCCAGAGACTCGTTTAATAGCTTATTTGAAACAGTACTCACCTGGCAGACATAAGGGCCTACATTAAACTCCCAGAATCATTGTTTCAAAAAAAAAAAAAAAAAAGCCAAGGGCTATGGCATGCATTCATAATCCCAGAACCGGGAGAGTGGAGACAAGTGGTTCCCTAGGACTCATTGACCTGCCAGCCTGGCCTTGCTTAGGTTCATAGAAAATGAGAAACTCTGTCCTAAAGGAGATGATGACCCCTGTTTATGAGGATGATGCCTGAAGCTATCCTCTGACATCCACATGCAGGCATATACACAAGTGTATATGAACCTTCACACATATGTACACCATGTACATTAACACACACAGTGCCTGGACTCTTGGCCTCCCTTCATCTGCTCACTTTTCCCACCTACCTCCATCTTCTAGTCGTTCCCTTTCTATTTGCCTTGCACATCACATTCCTTCCTATCATGGAAACATGATGATGCTCTCTCTGCTTTGGACTTTTCCCACAGATCTTTCATGACTGTGCCCATAACTCATCCAATGCCTTAGAGATACCTTCCCAGACGTAGAATCCAAAGCCCACCTCGCCCCTCTCCACTTGTTTATCGCACTTGGCTTTTTCTCTCTGCACTGTTTAAAATATGCATGACACAGCTCTTTGGAACCTATTCCCTATGGTGGGATGCCTGCTGGAGGAGCTAGGTTCTGCTTCAAATTGTTATGCGTTGTTGACTCCCACAGGAGGCCTTACCCCTTCTGAAAGGAGACAGAGGGGGAATGAATGAGGGGGATTAGAGGAGAGGTAGGGAGAAGGAATAGGATGAGAGGAGGGAAAGAGGGAGGGAAAAATGTGGTTGGTACGTAAAATACATAAATAAAAATAAATAAACAAATAAATCATTTTACATATTGTTTCCCTCCTTATTTCCTGTCCATCCCTTGTTCTAGAATTGAAGCAAATCTTACTCTTCATCATCTCGGCAAAGTCCTGAAAATGACTCACACATAATAGATGCTCAATGAATATTCATAGAATTATTAAATATGAAGATAAGTTTAACCAGAGATGAAAAGATTGTGTCAGTCTTTGGTGCCTGTTCTTTGTACTTTTTCTGTAATGCAGTCTAAAGCCAAATGCTAGTCAGCCACTGTGGACTACCTTCAGCATACTAATAGTAGAAATGTACAAATATTTTGGTACTACATAATAGGTTGGCAGCTGACTTAGATTCAGTTGGTTCCACCTACCCTCTGGAACCCCCTAATCTCACTACAATTCCATGATCCAACTGTTACCTGTGACTGAGCCGAGGACACCCTAAGTTTTCTGCCTATTCCTATAGTCATTATTTATTCTAATGGATGATACCTAATAAACACCCACTATGCAGTGCCTGAGCTATAACCCCTAATGGGTATATAGACTTTTTAAGAAGATGCCACCTAGAGAGCATCTGGTCACTAAATAAAGGAAGAGATGATCAGAAAGAAATGAAAGGTAAGCAATCAAAAGCTTCCTGAAGCATAGAGTAGCTATCTTTCAATGTGGAGAAAGAAAACTTGCCCCATCATTCCACTTGGGAAACAATAAAGGAAAATCTGGAAAATCAATACGAAGCACACACTTGCTATTTGCACTACCAATACCACATGAAGAGAAGAGTAATTATGTATTCGAATATCATTGCTGGGAAACGCTCAGTATGACCCAGAGTTCAATACTCAAACACATTGGTTCCAGAGGAGATTGTCTTTCATGGTGGTGTGCCCTTTCTCCTCTACTGCCTTGCTTCCAAAGGAAATCAGATACCGCATCTATTTCTTGGAATGGGATCTAATAAGGGCGTCTTCTTGATTACAACACTCCTACTAGGATCAGCACTTTCTCTCTTGTTAAGAAACCACATAAAATGAAACAACGGAAAACCTGTAAGTATGTCCCCAGCTAATCACTGCACCAGCAGCACATACATAAGTAGAAGCGAGTTTCTAGAGAAAAGAATTTGACCTGAGTATAAGGAAGTGGTGTGAGCACCATGGTGGTTTTACTTTACATTGCTATCCCCAAAGTCTGGATGGACACAGACGAACTCATACCCCATTCCCATCTCTGTGATTTTTGCATACTTGTCCAGAACTATCCACTCTTCTCTAAGGAAATGGATGAGAATATCAAAATCAAGTCAATATTCCCACACCTGGAATCCGGGGGCTCAGCTGCAAAGTCTACACTCCCACATTGTGTTCCCATAACCCCTTAGTCTCCTTTAAAATTCTAAGGAAGTGATATGCATCTCTTTGGAATTTCTGTCCTCTCTGTAGCTCACATAATGACTACTAATTTCCTATTCCAGATCATGGACTAAACATTGGCTCAGGGTCACTTCCCGTTTGTCCTTATGAATGAACATCCTGCCAAAGACTCTGTATCTTACAACTAGGGTCCTACTATGTGACTTGCAATTATCAATCCCTTTGATTGTGATGGGAGCCTTAGCGTGGATCAGATTCCCCACATTAGCCCCTGTGACACACCTGAACTGCCCACCCATTGTGCTTTTTCATCTAGAGTAGAATTTCTGACCTGATTACGGGGTCCTCCTTTGAATCATTTGTCCTTTAAGGATAGACCTTTGGGCATTCTACTGCCAAGATCAACCTCCCCAAATTCTTCAGCTCTATCGCAGCTCCCTCTTCTTAACGACCATTTCCCAGCGTGGTCTCAAGTGTGTCAGCCTCCCATCAGTCTTCTGGCTCTAAAATCCAAGCATATATCATCCTCTAGGCATTCCATTCTGCAGAAATTGAGTCTGTTTGGGTTAAGGAAACTCACCGTGGGGATAAGTGCCAATCGAGAGAGGTAAAAAAATGTTCATGATTGTATTATTTATAGCAGCACACCTGAAAACCAGTTGGGAGAGCTGCTCTCCCCGCGAAGTGTAATTGCGCAGCCCAAAAGGAATCTGTTCACTGATGAATCAGAGTTAGATTTCTACTTACTTCTTCTTGTTACAAGAAAATGTGACTTTTGAGCACTTTTCTTTCAAATATGTTTATTTAAGGGCATTTTTTCCTCCATTATGTAAAATAAAACAAAAAGGACCATGGGGGTGTAACATAAATCCATCACTTTGTAAACTTTTCAAATTACATTTATTTGATTCTGACTTTCTGCCCAGATATAAATGGCAAGGCTGTTGTTCCTTCCGTGTATAAAGCAAACATCTTTCATTGAAAATAGTGTAAACCAAAAGTGTGATATTTATCTCCTTCTCCTTCCTCCTCCTCCTCCTCCTCCTCTTCTTCTTCTTCTCCTCCTCCTCTTCTTCTTCTTCTTCTCCTCCTCCTCCTCCTTTTTCTCCTTCTCCCTCTTCCTCCTCCTTTTCCTTCTTCTTTGTCTACCCAAATTTTTATCTTTAAGAGCTTCTTCCCTACCAACATATTGCCTATTTCTTTTAATACATACTTTCTAGAAGTAAAGCAGTCAGTAGACCATTGGATGTATGGATAGTATTTTTATTCCACTGATATGCACAATCAGAAAACATATTTCTGCTTATACTCTTAAAATCAGTTCAGAATTATAGATGAAGCCACATCCTGTCAGCAGTTTTTTCCCCCCAAACCTAGAAAATGTAACCAAATCTCAAGCAGCTGTAGGAAGCTGGAGTCTACACTCCATTTGCACTCAGCAGGAGAATTTACAAGAGGTAAGGGGATAGTTTCCACATGAAAAAGTTACAAAGAATTTAACCTGTAATGAAAACTCTGATAATCTCCAGGAATGAAGAAAGATGCTTGGATGAAGGGCATGGGTTTTTCATGAGTTCAAAGGATCTGGTTTGCCCTATAAATGCAAGAAGGGAATAAGAAAAGTCCATGTGGTCATTGTTATGTCTGATAGCCAGCAAAAGTTCAGACTTCATCTTTAAGTCATTAAGCAGTGACTGTGGGTGCATTTTAAGACCCTGGAATTGGCTGCCTGTGCTTATGATACCAAACGACATTAAAAGCTGAATCTCCTTCACTTATTTATCACCACCTGCTCCAAGACAGAAACCATGATGTATAAACAGCAGTTCAGTGTTCTGTGTGAAGGCCATGAACACTTTGATGTGTTCATGAAGAATCCCTGGACAGCATTACATGTGGATCCTGAATCAGTGGATTTTAATGGATTGGACATAAGACTCTGCTTTTCTATGAAGTTCTCCTGTGATCCAAGGGCCACCATGGAGTAAAAAGACTATAGAGGATTTCTGCCTCAGCAACACTTCATATCCGTTACAGGTGACCCCTAAAATGCCCTTCAAGGATTCTTCCTTTCTAGAACTCAGACTCATATGTCCTTGAAGGTGAGCTGGACCCCATAACTAACTTCCAATGTCCTGAATTTGATAAACGCGATAGTGCTTCTTTTCTGAGGTTAAGTTAGAAGTAGACTCTCTTCTGCCTGGATTGCACTCAATTGGAAGTCAACCACCATCTATGTTGTAAACTGTCCTCATAAGAGACACATAGTGAGAGACTTGACTGAAATCCTTGACAAAAGCTACTTTGCAGCTTCAGGCTAAATCCTTAGCTGGAAAGATCCACCAGGGTGAGGCTCAGATCTATGATAAACATAGAGAAACAATAACTTTAATAAATGTTGTTATTTTAACCATCTAATTGTACAATAATGTGTTAGGAAGCAATAGCTACTTAATATACTTTCATTCATGAAACACAAGCTTTATGAGGTGAAGAAATCTAGCCCTAGCACGAACAAATAGCTCAATAGCTATTTATAAAGACCAAAATATTTTGGGTGTTCAATATCTCCCTCCTGCTGTCACGTCTTTCAAATGATGCTCTCTGCACCACAAACATCACTTTATAGCTTTGAATAGGACTTAGAGGCTTTCTTTTTGTTAGTATCCAAGACAGCTTAGGTAAACTCAGAAAGTCATTATTTCCAGGACCACTTAAATAGTTAGAAATTGTAATCTTTTGAAGATGACTTTAATGTGGAATCCAGAATGTCCGGATATTTAAGACGTATTGTTATAACTCAGATGCTTTAGAGTTGTTTGTTCTCTAGAAGTTTTGGTGGCATATACAAAGCGATTCTCTTTCAAGTAAGATGGCGCATATTTACAAGGGATTGTTGTTTCCTGATCCTGTTTTTCATGCTTGGTCTCAGACCTGTAGGTTCCCACCCTATCACTTTAATTTGCACTTGTTCCTACTAAATACTCATCTCCAGTGAACTAATTAATTGATCTTAATTTTAAATTATGCTTCCTGCAGTTATTTCTTTCTAGGACAAGCCAAAAGGTCTTTGGAAACCCATGTGGTGCTTTACTGGGCTGGTAGATAAAATACGCGCATATTTAATAGTGAGATATATTTGCATAATTCTACTCCTTTCCACACCTTTGGCGATGACAGTGACCTACTTAAACATTACAAGAATGGATAACAGTAGACTATCTGGTCTTTAGTTTCTTGATATTCTAAACCATAATGCTACTTTTCTTGGGCATTGCCACGGTGTACAAATGATGAAGATCATCATTCACTGCTCTCTAAATTCTAATCTAGACATGCCTTTGGAGCATCATCAAACAATTCAGTTCTGAAACATGAGATTCTATGCATGTTCATGCTGTTGTGTCTTCATGCATTCCATCTCTTCTTCCTAAATAAAAAATTGATATCTGGCCTACCTGGAGAGATTTTTCAACGGGTAAGTCTCTTGCTGTGAAAGCAAGAGGACTGGAGTTTGAATCCCTAGCATGCATATAAGTGCCAGGTGGGCAGGACAATCAACCTGCAATCCCGTGCCTGGGATGTAGACATAAGAGATTCCCCAGAGCAAGCTGGTTAGCTAGAATAGACAAATGGGCAGGTTTCGGGATTTAAGTGAGATAGCTTGTTTCAAAATATAAGGTAGAGAGAAATAGAAGAAGATACCCATGGTTGACCTCTGGTTCCTTTAAATGCCCGCAAACACAATCCCACATGCAGGCACAAAAAAAAAATTGTAGACACATGCATACATGGCATGCATACATACACATGTCAAAAAAGTAATCAAATCATCCAGTTCTTGATTAGTTTTGAGCCTCTTCCAGATTGTAGTATCTTGCTGCTCTGATGAAATGCTACTAACATGTGTAGTACTCGCTTAAAATGTGTTCTTCGTCCCTGATCTCCACGGATGTTGGTATTCTTCATTTCTTTCTTGTGTCTTGTGTCATAACATTTTTCCAGGTCCAAGCATTACTTACTGTTCAAACATTCATGCTTCTTTCAGAAAAAAAAATTCGTACTAGGTCCTTGTCACTCAGTCTGTGCCTGTTCCGAAGGATACATTTTCCATATTTACTTTGCTTGCTAAAAATAAACTTTGACCTTTTTCCTAAAGTGAAAATGAAATCTTTGCAGGATTAAAGAGACGCTATTTCTATCACCCACTTCTTTTTTAAACCAATTTTTCATTTTCTAGAGTCTCATTCAAATGACAATTAAATTAAAGCCTGTGGGTCTAATTAGCAGAACTTAGTTTTCCAAGTGTTCAGGGCAACCAACAAACTTCTAGGAAACAAACACACACAAAAACACACTCAATTACAAAATCAGTAGCTAAACAAGACCATAAAATGATTGAATTATACATGTTATGAAAACCAAACCATGCTCAAAGTGCCTGTTTCTCTCTCTGCATGCTTCAATAGCATAGAGGGCTCATCCAACTCTGTATTCATTCCATGGAGGCATCTTTCTTGCTCAGAGCTCTCAAAGAATTTTGGCATGAGCTAGCGTGCCAGCTAAAGAAAAAATATCTCAAATTCTCAATCTACTTCTCTGTAACTTTTCATATATATATATATATATTAGAAAAACTACAAATGAACTTTTTGGCATGTTTTTCATAACTTGATTTTACTGAGGATGTTTATCAGACCTGACAAACACACATTCAAAATAGGTTATGACCCCTTAATTCTGAGCCCAGAACTTACTCCTTCTCTAGGCCATATAACTGGGATCCCAAACTCCATTTGAAAAGAAACACCATTTGAATCTTTGACAAGACTCTGTATGGTTGGTAGAACCTGAAATCTCCATGTTGAATAAAAATCCTGGGAGACGATCCTAATTGCCACCAAAGACAGAAAATGGTGATGTTGCATAAATAAGTCTCTGATAAAGCAATAAAAAGGCTTGAGAGGCAACCAGTTAAAAGCAAAAGAGTTAAAGGTACCCAGCAAGGAAGGAAATCATTAACTATTACTTCCCTGTCACAACTCTGGGTCTCTAGTCACAGCCCACAACTGATTTCTATGTGTGCATATGAGTATATGCATGCACACAAATATTCACACACACTGATGACTTTGAACAATCCCCTAGAAATCTGTATAAAACTATGAACACAAGGGTAAGAAGAAATGTGTTTGATGCCCGGCTGTTTCACTGCTGTCATGCTAGCTCAGTGGTGGGTAGTGCATGCCTATAATCCCAGGCCTCAGAATACAAAGGCAAGAACATCGATCACAGTTCAAAGCAAGCCCTGAGTACAGAGTGAGACACTGCCTCTCAAATAAGACAAAATGTAAATTAATTTCAAATGCATGATATATGTGGACTAATTTATATTGAGCCTTCATATTGTTTTTGAACTTCCCTTTTTCCTCTTGCTAGAAGAGAAAAAACGAAAGAAAAAATCTTGCATTCTCAACTCAAAGACTCCAGGAGATAAACTATACATTTTCTTACTATACATTAGGCTTGCTTTACAGATTATAAAGTATACCCCTGACTGCCACCAGCAAGCAATAAGGCCTAGTACCACCTTGTCAAAGGAGTCTGCATATGGGTATGCACCTGTGAGTGAGTGTATATGTAAAGGTATATTAATATGAATGTACATATGCATACATGTGAGTATGTTTGTAATGGGAGAGAGTACATTAGAGAATTCTTCCTAAGAAGAAAATGGAAAATTACTGGCCTTCATGGAAACTAAAACTAAAAATTTAATGTGGAAGAACTTTTTATAAACAGAAACATCTTACTATATGTTGTTCTACTCCAAGAGTTTATACCACACAGATTCCTAAGCCTTGTTGAAGAACACATGTCTCTAGCAATATGAGAATTTCTACTATGGAGAAATGAGACATCCATTACTTCTGTCTTGTTTGCCAAGTCCTGTGACATTTGATGATATTGTGAATGTCCTGGAAATAGTAAGCTATCTCATGCATATTCACACTGGAAAATATACTCACAAATATTCCAGCCTGTTGTCTCCATCTGCGTGTCTATTCCTCTGACATAATTACCATTGTGTTCAATTTATTTCTTTTCTTTCCTAAAACTTTATTTTTAATTTGTGTGTGTGTTTGTGTGTGTGTGTGGTGTGTGCGTAGTGTATCTCTGTGTGTGTGCATGTAAGTGCAATGCCTGCAGAGGCCAGAAGAGGGTGTTGCATCCTCTGTAGCTGGAGCTATGGGTAGCTGTGCATTGGCCAACATGAGTGCTATCTGACCTTGGTTCACCTGCAAGAACAGTGCATGTTCTTAATAGCTGAGCCATCTCTTTAGCCTTTATTGTCTCCATTTTACTGAAGTTCCACAAAGGAGAAAAATAACCTTCCATTTTAGTTGCAAAGCCTTAAAAAAAACCAGTACTTTCAGTTAAAACCATGGTTGCACCAATTACTAAGTTTGAAATACAGACAAAAATTGTGTAGTTAATCATGCCTCAGTTTCTTTGTAATACCTACCTATGTAAAGTGTCAATGGACAGAATCTAGGCCCAGCTGAGTCATAAGCTCCTGGGAATGCCTCTGTAGGTTTATACTGATAATATTAATTGATGTAACTCAACTGTAGATGGGACCATTATCTAGGTAGGATGCTATCATTGTTCTCTACTTCCTGGTTATGGTTGAGATACATCCAACTGCTTTAAGTCCCTGCTACCTCAACTTCCCTGCCATGATGTACTAGAATCCTGAACTGCGAACAAGAATAAATCCTGAGTCTCTTTGAGTTGCTTTTGTCAGGGTTTCCCAGAACAGCAAAAAGAAAGACACTGAGACTGTACCTTACAACATTATTATAAGCACAAAGTGAGTTAATGAACGCAAATGATTAAGGCAATATCTGACACAAACTAAAATCCAATAAAAAATATATGCTTATTATTATTGCTGCTGTTAATGTTGTTGCTGCTGTCATTATTAATTAGGGCAAGCACTAGCTGTTTTGATTCCTAGTCCTGTATTCTTCATAGAGGTTATGTGCTATACATTGCCTTGGTTTGCACTACAAGGAATGAAGATATTTGTTTTCAGAGTAAAAAGTCTTAGGTAACAGGCACTCAGCAAAATATGCATAAAATGTCTCTCATATCCTGATGGGTGTTGATGACAGAATAGCAAGGAAGACAGACCTACATTCTCCTCTCAGATGAAGCTCTTACAGTCTGTAAAAAACTTATTTGTTTACCTTAATCAAAGAGAGCAATGATCAAAGCTTTGGAAATTTATGACATCACTCTTCAACATGAACATCCCATCAAGTATGTGGTTTACGAGTGATTTGGGTGTGCTGAGGATCTTAACTGAAAATCTCCGAAGTAGGTAAAAAATAAAAAAAAATGCAAGTGGAGAACAAGGCTGCTAAAATAGTACCTATTTCTTGGCAGTATAAATTTCTCAAAGTTCATTTCTCCACCTGCCAAGGTACTCATTCGGCCAAATAAACGTGAAGCCAGAAAGAGTGGTCCTCCCAAGAGGTAGGGTCTTTGAGATGACTTCCCCAGAGGTTTGTTACAGATCGATTCAAAGATAGGTGAAAATTGTGTAGAGGAATGAGATCCAGCATCCTTTTGGATCAAGATGAAATAGTCAAGTATGTAGGAAAAATGGCAACAAGCTCCTCTTCCTTGTCCTGGAACAAGTGTGCCTCCTTTGCTCACTAACAATCTACCGCTGAGTGCCACGGTGCTGTTTCATATCAAGATTTCAAAAACCATTACAAGCTGCGTAGGTATTAGAGGCTCAACCAGATGTGATGAAGTTTCCATTGTTTTACTTGGTGCATGGAAAATATTACTAATGGCTGGTGTCAGGAGAAGCTTAACTGACCCCGACTGGCCAAGCTCATCTGGGTGCATTTCTTTAAATCAGAACCTTTAAATACTCTCCTGTTATTGCACAACCCCCTCTCCTGTTTTACGAGACGTTTGACTATAGAAAGCTCATTTTGGGCAAAGGGGAAATTCCATGACTGCATGAACAGGTGGGCTGGGGACCTGGGAGAGGGGTGGAATCTCTTTCCTGGAGTCTGAAATGTACTTACAGGTAATTGTTGACTGTCTTTGGGCATAAAGATAAAAGACTGAAAAATTCCATCCCGTCTGTGTTCTTGCCATTAGCTGTACAAAGATTACAACACTTCACAGACCAAACTGAGTCAAACTTCACCTTCTATTATGATTCCTATTCACTGTCTCTGGCAACGGCAGCTGAAAACAAGAAAGTGGTCAGACTGAAGAAAGAAAAGACCTTGAAAAAGACTCCTCCCCACGCCCAGGCATTCAATTTTTGCCTTTAATATATAATTCGTGATTTAAATTTTCTCACATGTATCAATAATCAAATGCATCTAAGAAATAGTTGACTTCCACAGACATATTGTAGTACAGTTTCCAAAGCAATGCAGTCCTTGCTGTGGGCATAGACCTATTCTCTACTTTTAAAAGACTTCATAAGAAGCAGGGCTTCCCCCGTGTTCTTGCTCTTTGGCTTTCATTCATTAGAAATGCCCTTCATCCCTTTTATACACTTATCCTTTTCTCCAATACTGAGTTCATCAAGACACAGAGGTAAGAATTAGCTCGAAGGAAAGAAGAATAATAATGGCTATGTCTTCACCTGAACTGTCTTTGTTGGCTAGACTATGGTAGGAACCCCTGAGCTTGCTGATATTTAAAACTTAGCTCTGAAACTCTAAGTTTAAAAAGTCAGGCCACACAAGAATGATGACCTGAATTTGACCCTGGAACCTGAAGTAAAAAAGCTAGGTGAGGTGTCGAGTGCTTGTAATCCCAGAGCAGGATAGGTGGAAACATCCACATCCCAAAGGCTGGCTGTAGGGCCAACTCAGCTGAGTCAGCAGGAGTGAAGGGAGGAGACCCTCTTCTCAAAGCCACAGTGAGGAGTAACTAAGAAAGACACTAAATGTTGGCCACCCTTTCCCTCCCTTCCTCCCTCCCTCTCCCCCCCATCCCCACATACATATATACACACAGAGATTCACACAAAAGTTAAAAAAAATAAAAAGTGACGATCATTTCAGGGCTTTACTGGTATCTTCACCATGAACACATATCTGAGGTGAGCTACTGGTTAAGCTGGACTTCACTGAAGGGCATTACAGACCTTCTTACCACTAGGACCTAAGTGTTCCTTGATCATTTTTTCAAATACTAAACAAAACCCAGACATCCATGGATCCTGGAAGCTGGTTTTAATGGCAACCGTCAAACAGGAGCTCCATGGAAGCTTCCCTTGTGCGTGCCGAGTCGCCTTTCTGATGCCCAGTTGCTATGTATGCACTGGCATTTTAGCTGTTTAACAATGGGAATCCTTGCAAACAACTGCACCTTGCCAAACTGAGCCGTCCCTTGGAAACTTGCTTCACTCTTATGCAAACTGATAGAACAAAGGGGAGGGGGAATAAGTGTCCACCCAGAGAGATGCATCATCAAGGTGAAAGAACAGAACATCCTCACAAGAGGTCGGTCTGAAGTTCACTGAGTCCTCTAGCGCTGTTTACAAACGGCTGAAAAACCAAGGTTTCAGAGCCTGGAATACATTTAACACTTAAGGGAAGAAATGAATGTTTGAATGAAGGAAACCCTTCCTCGAAAGTCCCGTGAGCAATTCCCAGAACATGCCACTGTCAAAATTCCCTGCAGAAATAGGATGGGGCTTCTAATTTGCTTTAATTAGGAAAAGTAAACACCACCCTCAGCATGTCATCATGTTTATATAGGAACCCAACCAGCTGACTGTCTCCTGGCACAGCCCTGGAACCACTCAGTTAAACAGTAGGGCACAATTGCTTTTTATGAATGAAATACCATTAGTATAAAGCCAGGGATTTTTTTTCCATGTTTCATTGGCTGTGACCGTGTAAGGACAAGTGACCAAGCACTACACTTTCCAGTTTTAAGCTAACCAATGATCATTTTCATGGCCAGAGTTTTCAAAGTCCTTCTTTGAAGGCATCAACGTTTTTGTTTACAAAGCATCCCATTTTATAGAACTAAAACAATAATTTCTCATGATCTTAACAGAAGAGACCCTTGTTTAGGGGGTTATCCTAGAATCGGAATATTCCTAATTTTTTTTAATAAAGCTTGAGGAAAAAGTTGAAAGCTTTTTTCATGTCACAAGATTAAACAGTTGTTCAAGTTTCATATGATATTATTAAATATACAGACTTCTAAGCAGCTTTGAGTCAACTATAGTTTTGTTGCTACAGCAACAAATTAAGAATCAAAATTCACATATATGTGTATGTGTATAGATCCATATGTGTTGGCAGGTGTGGGGGTGTGTAGGCAGAAGATAACTTCAGGTTTTATTTCTCAGCTATATACCTTTTTTAGGAGACGTGACCAACCCCTCACTAGCCTGGAACTCATCAAGTAGTCTAGGCTGCCTGACAAGTGAGCCCCAAGAATCCCTAGTACTGGGATTACAAGCATGTGCCACCACACTTGGCTCTTTTTATGTGGTTCCTTGGTGTCATACTCAAAGTCCTCATGCCTGTAAGGCAAGTACTTCACTGACTGTGTCTCCCTAGTACCCATACAACTCTTTTGTTTAGTTTACAGAGGACACTACAGAATGAAAGCAAGTTCTTGAAGTGGTCAACCACTGAGGTGTGTCTCGAGCCATGGGTAACAGTTTGTAATATTCAGGGAGAAAATTGATTAATTTTGAAGTAAATCACCCACCACTGGTATCAAAACTGTACCTCATGTTGAAAATCTGGGGACAATTTCTGCTTCACGTTATCCTTTTATTAACTGGTTTTGGGAGTTTGACAAATGACAGCCTTCCATATCTCATTCTTTTAACATGAGAGTCATAATATTTTCCTTGAGCATAAGTTTGCTACAACCCAAAGATCTATCCATCAACTTAACAATTTTAGACAAATGTTGCAGGACAATATTCCAGTCAAGAGTGGACCACATATATCATAAGGACTATGGGAGAAGGTATCATTTATCAATGCCAATGCTGTTCTTAGTATGAATACACTCTATAACACCCACACAACACTGAAATTTAGCGAGGAACTATTTCTCAAAGACTATCAAGACTGTCACAGGATGCTTGACAATATTGTTCCTTTAAAGTTTCTGATGACCTAATGTGCAAACATGAACTGGCAGTTAAAAGGCGAGATGACTGCCTAGAAATATAACTTGCTTTGTCAAATTTGGCTGACAAATTTGGGTGCTGATTGCAGGCAAAAAAAAAATGAAAATTATAAATAAGACTCCCTCCCAGGGGATAAAGATAGTAAGGCAGCACTGCTGACAGAAATACCCAGGGAAGCACATGTCCCGCCTGAACTTCCGGAGCACACAAAAGAAGCCCAGAAGCCAGTTGTGGACCTGGAGCTGCTCTGAGATGTTTAATGAGAAAATATGAAAGACCATGGTTAGCGGCTACCCAGGGCCACTGCATGGGAATCCTATACCCAAATGCACTGCATGGAGCCTGATAGCAGCTGGCTAGAGCCGCTGGAGACCTGAGCCCCACATTGGGTGCCAACTGTTGAATTAACTCGGTTCAGGAAATAACCAGGCTAGCTGAAAGATAAAACAACTATATTTTATTTATTATAAGAGGAAAACTCACAAAACAGGAATGAGAAGTCCAAGCTCAGATGTGCTATGAGGGAACTACACAGAGAGAGTGCACCTGGGCCACATGCCCATTTTTCTCCTGGTTCCAGAAAGCCACCTTTAAAGATAATTGTTTCACAAAGCTTCCCTATCACCTCCTTTCTATGCTTTTGAGTAAACTGGAACTATATATGCATTTTAGAGAATATATTTCATCTACATATAATTTACCCAGAAAAATACACAGTTTTAAAAATAGTTAGTTGTGGATTTTTTTAAGAGTATTCATGAAATACCACATCACCAGTGTCTACTTCTGGACCATGTTCATAAATCTTAAAGAAAGGAAAAACACTGTAAGCATGTGTGGTAGCTCTCACTCATTCCACCCCTTTCTTCTATCAAATATTAATCTGCTTTCTGCCTCAAAGGTTGGCTTGTTGGATAGTTTTCATCAGTGAAACCATACAACAGCTTAATCTTTTGTACCTAACATTTTTTCATTGAGCATGAAATCTTAAGACTTTCTTCACTTTGTAACATGTATAAATACATCATTATTTTTAATTACTAAGTAATATTTTATTATATGGATATACCACAAGTGCTTCTCCATTGATTCACTGGTCAGCATGTAGGTGAGTGATTTCCCTATTGAGGATATCATGAATAATGATGGCATAAATATTTGTGTATGTGTTTTACATATACATAATCATTCAATTTCTTTGGAGATTATAACATGCAGTGACATTGTCATGTGATATCATGGTTTTTTGTTTCACTTTTAAGAAACCACTAAAATGTTTTCCACAGTAGCTGCACCATTTTGCATTGCCACCAGCAATATATAAATATTGTAATGCATTCCTTCCATGTCAACAATATTTTTTACTTTATAGTTATCCTGGTGGCTTTGAAATGGTATTTCATTGTGCTGTTAATGTAAATTATATGTTTCTGATGAAAACAGTGTTGAGCTATTTGCCATTGCTTTACTGATCATCCTAATATTTCTGTAGAGCTCTATTCAAACCTATGTTCACCTTCCTCTTCCTTAATGATAATTTATAATTTTATTCATTTTGTAATATAGTTTTAAGGTTTTCGAGGCCATACACACATATGATGTATTTTGAACATATGTGCATCCTTTACCTCTTACTTCATCTCCTAACTCCTCCCAAATACACACCTCACGCCCCCAATTTCTTGTCATTCTGACCCCCTCCACTTCACATTTTCATGTCCCACTGCAATGGTTCTGAATCTGTGGGTCACAACCCCTTGGGGGTCAAAAGACCCTTTCAGAGGAGTCACATAAGACCATCAGAAAACACAGGTGCTTGCATTATGATTCATAACAGAAGCAAAATTACAGTTACGAAGTAGCAGTCAGAATAATTTTGTGATGGGGGTCACCATAACATGAGCCACTGTATTAAAGGGTCACAGCACCGGGAAGGTTCAGAACCACTGCCCTACTGAGTGCAATTAGTGCTGACTATATGCTTATGGGCATGGGGCTATCCAATAGAGCATGGTCAACTTACCAGGGTCCATACCCCTAAATGAAACTTTCTCACTCCATGAAACCATCAAATGTCACAGGTAGATGTGCCGATTTCTAGGAGCCTCTCCTCCCTCTATGCTGCAATGTTGACTGTCTTGATCTTATGCAGGTCTTATGTAGGCCAACCCTACTGCTATAAGTTCATCAATGCACTGGTCTTACCCTGTACAGAAGATTTTGTTTCAGTGTGGTCCTCCCTGACCCTTGGGTTCAATAATACTTATACCCCCTCTTCTGTGATGTTCTATGAGCCTTAGAGGAAGTCTTTTATTCTTAAGTTATAAGATTTCTTTGTAGACTAGGCTGATCTTGAACTCACAGCGATCCACCTGCCTCTGCCTTTAAAAACTTGTGCTACTAGGGACAGGCTCCTCCAAAGTCCGCCCCTCAGACCTCAGGGAATTTCACAGAAGGGGAGGCAGGAAGATTATAAGAGTCAGAGGAGATGGAGAACACCAGAACAAGGCCCTCTGAATCAACTAAGCAGGGCACATACAATCTTACAGGGAGTGAAGCAGAAACCCAAGACCTACATGTGTTTGCATATATATTATAGCTATTAGCTTAGTATTTTTATGGAACTCCTAACTACAATGGACTCTGACTCTTGTGCCTACTCTTGTGACTCATTTTCTGCTGTTGGGTGGCCATGTCCAACTTTGATAATGCAGTGTTTTCCTTCATTGTACTATACTTTATTTTGTCACATTGATTGTTATCTCTTAGAAGACTGTTCTTTTCTAGAGACAAAAAAAGGAGTGGATTCAGAGGGGAGGGAGAGTGGGGAGGAACTGGGAGGAGAAACTATAATCAAGATATAATGTATGAGAAAATAATCTATTTTCAATAAAAAGAAAAATATAATAAACCTTTAAAAATTAAACAATAATACTAAAATAAAAAAAGATTTCTTACAAATTTTGCATGTTTGCTACTCATCTACCCTATGAAGCACACTATTTTTGACATAGGCATTGCACTACATTATCTAAGATTTTCTAGGACTCCTGGACGCAAGACGTCCTCTTGCCTCAGCCTCCTAAGTATCTGGAAAAGAGCTATCCTGCCACACCCAGCTGCCTCTTTTCATATTTGTAACTATTTTCTCTTGTTATACGAATTACTTTTTCACTGCTTTCAGGTTAAAATTTAAAACATGAAGTCCTCAATTTTGTCAAGTCCAACTCATCTATTGTGGCTATTCATGCTTTTGTTGCCATATATAAGAAATAGAAACAGGAGCAACAGATCAGTAGCTAAGAGTACTAGCAGCTCTTTCAGAGGATACAGGTTTGATTCCTTGCACCCACATAACAGCTCACAATCATCTGTTACTCTGGTGTCAGCAGATCTGATGCTTTCTTCTGGCCTCCAAAAACACTGCATGTACATGCTGTATGGATATACATGTAGGCAAAACATGAATAAAAAAATAGAGATGCAATGGCTTAATCTAAGCTCAGAATGCTTTGTTTATTTTTCTAAGAGTTTAACTAATTTAGTTTGCATAATTAGCTCCTTTAGCCATTTAGAGTTAATTTTAAATATGTCCTAAGTAAGAGTTCAACATTATTTTTTTTTCTTATGTGAATAGCCAGGTGTCCTAAGTGCCAGTTTTGAGAATATTGCTCTTTCCTTACATTGAATTAACATGGGTATCCTTGTCAGGCATTTTGTTAGTTACTGTTGCATTGCTGTGAAGAGAGACACCATGAACAATATGCTTAGAGAAGAAAGCATTAAAGTGGGAGTTTGCTTACAGTTTCAGAGGATTAATCTATGATCATCATAGATGGGAGCCTAGTGGCAGGCAGGGAGGCAGGCAAGGCACAAGGGCAAAAGCTTAGTGCAGGGAGAACTAGTGAAGCTGGGCTTAGAATAGAACTTTGAGTATATGAGCCTATGGGGGGGGTCTTTCTCAATCAAATCACTACAGACATCAACTTTATGCCATAATGAAAGGAGTTATTTGGGGGCTATAAATTATAAATTATATTCTGCTGATCCAAATCTCCTCCCATATAGTAGACACACTGTCTTGGTTAGTGAATGAAGTAGGTTTTGAAATTAGGAAGTTTTATTTCTCCAGCTCATTCTCCTTCAAGATCTTTGGCTACCTTAGGTTCCTTGTACTGACACTAAAGTTGCAGGATCAATATAAGCTTCTAAAAATAAATTGCAGCTGGTATTTTCATGAAGACTGTACTTCATTTAAAATAAAGTTCAGGTTTTGCCATCTTAAAAACTAAATATTCCAATCTATTATTAAATAAGATGATTTTCCAATCATTGGATATCATTTTTTAACAAGTTTTTTTT
>PVIU01013048.1:0-57546 GCA_004026605.1 Ondatra zibethicus | reverse complement strand
ACAAACAATGACACCAGGACCTATCTCTTCTGCATGTATTAACTTTTTGAGAACCGAGTCTTTTTGAATGCACTCCTTCCTAGGCCAGGAGGGATGGGGGTGGGCCTTGGACTTCCAACAGGGCAGGGCACCATGCCCTCTTTCAAGGAAGAAGGGGGAGGGAGGAGGGGTGGGGGGTAGTGGGAGGGGACCGGGAGAATCTTTCTTAGTATAGCTAAAGAGCAAGGGGAGGAAAAATGAATGTTTTTGATGGTGGGCTTGAAAACACTCATCTCAGACTCAGAATTTGCTGAACCAGACTGTTTCAGCAGAGGACCACATAAGAAAATGAAAGAGACCAAGAGGGAGTCATCGTATAGTTATCTTGAGTTTTATGCAATAGTCTATGTAGAGCTGTGGAGAAATTATTGAAATAGGAATCTGGAAGTGAACATCCAGGGCTTAAGGAAACATCACAGAGGCCTACCTACTTGCTGTCTCGTGGAGCAGGTGGGAGGTCACGACTATGATGAGCAAGTATTTGATGGAGAGACGGGAGAAAAAGAGAAGCAGAGCAGTGCATGTGCTAGGTGGAACTGGAGACCTCAAGGTCCAGGCTGATGTGACTGGTCTATGCTGCCATCTGAGCTGATAGTGATTCTTGCTGCTGCCTATAGCCATGTTTGGGGCCAAGGTCCTGCTGCAGCCAGGGTCTTTGTTGATGTCCAGGGCCTGTGTTACCAACAAAGGAGATTCAGAAGTTCATGGTCTGGGCTGCTGCCTGAAGTCATGTTGATGTCCATGGATCATGCCTGCCACTGGAGGCCATGCTGATCTCAGTGGCCTGTGCTGACATCTGAGGCCATGATGATATCTCGATCTGTGTAACCACAGAGGACCATGCCTGCGTCGATGGCCCTACTGCAGCTGGGGTCTGTGATGTTACCAGAAAACATGTGGAAGCTCATGACCTTCCACTGATTAAAAAGAGTAAGGAAGCTAATTTTGCAGTGATATTGATGACTGCAGATACATGGTTGAGAAAATGGGAAATAGAAGGTTTCAGTGACGACCATTACCTCTACCCCATTCCACCCATCCTAAAAAAACGGTAACAGCCATGAAGCCATGAAGACAACTCTTAGGAAGTGTGATAAAGATGCTGAACTAGGATCTCCACAATTGATGGTCTCTGGCAGGGATTCAAGAGGGTAATGACCCAGTTCCACCTATAGAGCAGGCCACTGAAAGTTTGACCATGCACAAGTGAGTGTATGGAAAACATAAATTGGATGTGGTGGTTTGAATAGGAATGACCCCATGGACTCACGTGTTTAAATGCTTGGCCCCTAGTGAGTGACACTATTAGGAGGTGTGCTCTTTTTAAAGGATGAATGTGTGCGTGGGTGGGTTTTGAGGTCTCATATTCTCAAGCTATGCCTGTGTGTGGTACACAGTATCTTTCTGTTGCCTGTGGATCAAGATGTAGAACTCTCAGCTCCTTCTCCAGCACCATGCCTGCCAGCATGCAGCCATGTTCTGCCATGATAATGAACTAAATCTGTAATCCAGCCCATTAAATGTTTTCCTTTAAAACATTTTCAGGAAAATGGATGGAGCTAGAAAACATCATTTTGAGTGAGGTAACCCAGACACAGAAAGACAATTATCACATATACTCACTCATAGGTGGTTTTTTAAGCATAAAGCAAAGAAAGCCAGCCTACAAACCACAATCCCCGAGAACTTAGACAACAATAAGGACACTAAGAGAGACTTACATAGATCTAATCTACATGGGAAGTAGAAAGTAGAAAAAGACAAGATCTCCTGAGTAAATTTGGAGCAAGGGGACCTTGGGGGAGGGTTGAAGAGGGAGGGGAGAGGCAGGGAGGGGAGCAGAGAAAAATGTAGAGCTCAATAAATATCAAAAAAAATGAAAAAAGTTTTCCTTTATAAGAGCTGCTGTGGTCATGGTGTTTCTTCACAGCAACAGAAACCCTAAGACATTGAATTTTTAATTTTTTTATTGGTTTGGGGGTGGGCTTTAAGGGAGGGGAAACAGACATGGATAGACTGAGAAATAAGAGTGACCAGGGTGCATGATGTGAAATTCTCAAAGAATAAAATTAAAAAAAGCCAACACACATACCACCTAGGTGATAATATCCAGGAAAAGGAAAGGAGAAAGCCATAGAAAGCAAGTCATGAATACTCAGTTCTCAGCTTCCTGAAGTTCTGTATCCAGGGGTGTGAGATGTTCCCATTCCATGTCAGCATGTCTATTGCTATTGCCATGGTCCAGATCCTGTTTATGAATCTCTTTCTATGAGAGACTGTTTCACAGCAGACTTCCTGGTATTCTGGCTCTTACACTCTTTCCATTCCCTCTTCTGTGATGTTCCCTGAGTTATAGATGTGGAAATTGTGGTACAGATGTATCCACTGTGGCTGGGCTCCCCACGATCCGTTGATCTCCACATTGTGTCCAGTTGTGCTTTTCTATGATGGTCTTCATTTGCTGTGAAGACAAGCTTCTTTGACTAAGGGTGAGAGTTACACTTCTCTGTTGTATAAGGTGAAGGTATAAAATGTATTTAGGAATTAGGCTGGTCTGGTAAAGTAGTGGCAGTAGATTCTCTTCTAAGATCTATGACCTTACTACCCATGGGAAATTGAGTAGGTTTCTAGGCATGATTTTCTTCATGCTAAGTGGATCTTAGCTGATGGTTATCCACAACACACGAGTGACAATTACAGTAACTTTATTGATACTTTGTCATGCTGGACAATGTGGTGGTTCATATGTGTCACAGCTTGGTAGGATATCAATTGCTTCCCTCCCTTGGCAGCTTGCATGGTATTTTATGGCACTGTGGAGGCTAGACTGCATGAAGGAAGCTTTCTAGTTAGATCCAGCTCTGGTATTCTAAGTCTTGTGTCCTCAGTGTTCAGAGTCATCAGAAAGAGCAGCTTTATTCAACCCCTGATAGATAACCAAGGGCAACAGTCATAATCTATATTGCCTCAAAGTCACTAATAATCTGCATTGTGTGGAAGACTACTCTGATCAACCATTTTAAGGGAGAACGCTCATGCTTGGCTATATATTGTGTATAATTTTAGGTAATATGAAATAACCTTGGTGTTATTTGTCCCCACTCCCTCTTTCTTCATCTGTATCTCCATTTCCTGCATCATATCCTGCTTTTCTGCTCCTAATTTGCACCTACACCATGGTCCCCGTATACTTTCCTGGTTTCTGAGGCTTCTCCATGTTTATATGTTCACATCTGAAGATCTGGAGCTAGGAACTGCAAGTGAGAGAGCGCATATGGTGTTTGTCTTTCTGGGTCTGGGTTACCGCACTCAATATAATCTTTTGTAGGTCCATCCATTTACCTGAGATTTACAGGGTTTAAATTTTCTTTATAGCTGAACAGTATTCCATTGAGCATATGTATCATTATTCATTCATCCACTGAAGGCTAATTTAGGTTGTTTACATTTCCTAACTATTTTGAATAGGACAGTGGTTATGCAATGAACATGGTTAAGCAAGTTCTGTGGAGCAGGACGTGGAGTCTTTTGGAAACAAGTCAAGGGTCACATGATTTTTTTTTAAAGTGAGGATTCTCTGTACTGAATTCCAGAGTGGCTGTGCCAATTTACATTCTCACCAAAAGGGAATAAGGGTTCTCCTTTCCCTACAACCTCAACAACATTTGCTTTCAGTTGTTTCATTGATCTTAGCCATTCTTGTGTAAGACGAAGTGTCAAAGTTGTTTTGATTTACATTTCTCTATTGCTAAGAATGATGAACATTTCTTCTCTTTCTTTCTTTCTTTCTTTCTTTCTCTCTCTCTCTCTCTCTCTCTCTCTCTCTCTCTCTCTCTCTCTCTTTCTTTCTTTGTTTCATTTTTTGGTGTTTTGAGACAGGGTTTCTCTGTGTAACAGCCCTAGCTGTCCTGGAACTACTTCTTGTAGACCAGGCTGGCCTTGAACTCACAGAGACCCACCTGCTTTGCCTCCCAAGTGCTAGGATTAAAGGTGTGCACCACAACCACCCAGCCCCCCGTTTTTTGATGAATACTTCTTAAGGCATTTCTTGGCTTAATTTTATTTCTTCTATTGAGAACTCTGTTTAGATCCTTGCACATTTTTTAAAGTATCAAAATGGTCTTTTATTTGTAATGGGCGCAATTTGATTCTGATTCTGGAATACTTACTTTTTTGAGGTTTGTAAGGCCCATATTTCTATATGGTAGGGCAGCCAGGCTCTCAAGCCATAGGCCACACCTGAGGTGGTCATGTAGCCTTCCAGATAGGCTGTCGCTACCCTAACAAAGGGTCAGAATTTTGTTTTGTTCCTTTCTTTGTAATTTGGAGGATGCCTGAAAAGAGGTGCTAATTCAGCCTACGTGACAGAGCTAGCATACAGAGCAGGAAGATGGGGGTCATGACGAAATGACTAAAGCCATTTACCTGGTTACCCAGGAAACAGAATGCTAATGAATTTACCCCCAGTTTACATTTTGGTATAAAGGCTGTTTGGAGAATAAATGAAGGGAATTTTTCAGGATGTGAGCTCAGGATTTTATGAGGGATCACGGAGAATCTCCCTCCCTATGAAGCCAAGTGTGTTTTTATTCCCATGCCTCCACACCAGTCCAGAGAAATAATTTATGGTCCGGTCTGCTACCGGATCATGACAGAAATTATAACACAATTATATTTCTCCCTTCCCTTTCTTCCCTCCAAACCTTCCCATATACCCTTCCCCACTCTTCTTCAAATTCACTGCCTCTTTTTTCACTAATTTTATATCCTCTAGGTCATACCATCTTTCATTACCCCTCTTCTACAGTGTTCTCTGAGCCTTAAATGTAGAGGTGTTTTGTTGATATATTTATTGGGACTGGGTTCCATACCTCTGCATTTTGATTGGTTATGATTTTCTGTAGTGGTCTCTATCTGTTGCAAAGAGAAATTTCATTGATGAGGGTATAGTGGTTTGAAAGAAAATGGTCCCCAAAGGGAGTGGTACTACTAAGAAGTGTGGCCTTGTTGGAGGAAGTTTGCTACTGTGGAGGTGGGCTTTGAGGTCTCATATATGATCAAGCCACATCTAGGGTTTCAGTCTACTTCCTGTTGCCTGCTGATCAACATGTAGCAGCAACCTCTTCAGTGCCATGGCTGCCTCATGCTGTTATGCCCCACCATGATGATAATGGACTGAACCTCTGAACTGTAAATGAACGACCACAATTTAATGTTTTCTTTGTAACAGTGGTCATAGTGTCTCTTCACAGCAATAGAAACCCTAACTAAGAGGGATAAAAGTTACATTTATCTGTGGGTATAAGGACAAATGTTTATAGATTATTGTTAAGGATTAGCCTAGCACTTCTTTAATTGCATCATTTGTTTCCTTGATGCTTTGTTTTGAATTCTTTATATATTCTGGGTATTAACCCTCTCTCAGAAGTATAGATGGCAGAAAGTTTGAATGGAGCTACCCTACACAATGGAGAGTGCTCCTCTTGGAAACCATGGGTTATAAAAATAAAAATCCATGTGCTAGGTATGGGATATCTTCCTGTGGATTCTCTGTACCCTCCATGACCAGCAGAGTGATGTTCCACAGGAGGCAAGAAGGCAGTTTGATTCAATATGACAAAGTAGCCTGTGTTGGTTCAAACTTTGAGAGTCTGACCTCAAGAAGTTTATTTTAGGCATATTTAAGCACAGTGCAATTTGGTGAAGGCTCTCATGGTGATAATTAACACATTAACTCTTGAGGAGCAAAGTAAATAACTAAGGGTTGGACATGACTACATTGAAACTCTTTGTACAAACTTTGTGTAGTACATGTGACACCTTTCATAAAGATGTGTTCTACAGATTGATTGAAAAAAATATGCTTATGATATGGGTTTGGGGGAGGGACCAGTGTAGTCTCTGACCACACAGCACCAAGATCACTGGGCTATTAAACATGTTCACCCCAGCTTTCTGCATGGATAACAGGTTTTACATCCTTTCCCTTGAAGGAACAACTGTGTGTGCTAACATTCCAGGGTCCCCTAGTGCTTGTCTTTGAGCACAAGGACCTCTGTGACTCCTGTACCTATGAGTCATTGTTGAAGGGGGTCTCCGAAGCTCCTTGTATAATACAGGCCAAGGTCATTGCTCCTGGTTTCCCACAAGGACTAGATGGAAAGACCCTATTGTAGAAGGCACCACACATTTTGGTTGCAGGCACTGGTAAATCAACCTGAAACTGAGCTGGATGCTTCCTCCCTGCTGGCTAGCTTTCATAGTACCTGAAGGTGTTATTCAAGATGAAACAATGCAAAAGTCACCAATGGTCTCATCTAGCATTGCACCCAGAAAGTTAAAATAAGAATCTCCTCAGCAAGATGTGCCCATTGGTTCAATAATTGCATGGCTATTATATGGACAACCTAGGACATTCTGGTTTTTAAGACCTGTTCCACAGGAGGAAACTTACACTGTTTATTGTAAATCTGGTTCCCAGTGGTGGGGAGGTCACAAGTCCTGGTGAGGGGGTAAATTATCTTTATTGTTTTACTAAATGTACATATTGTAAAACGGTCTTCTTGCTACTTAATTTTTATATCAATAAACTAGCCCAGCTCTCAGCCTAGATCAGAGAAACTTCCCTTGCAGTGCATGGCAGTTAATGCAAAGGCTCATAACTGATCAAAATGCTGAGAATGACTGGTGAATGATCAACCCTTACCTCAAGGTTCTGTATGAGCTGGTGAATGGTGAGGTATACTGTGAGACAACGTCTTACGGACATTCCAAGGATGTTTGTTATGTGACTTTTCCTGGGGCAGCATAAACAGATATTTACTTTCAAATATGGCACCAATGATCAGCCAAAAATATGATTCCATCAAAGTTCACTTTGGTGAAGCAATGAGGTAACTGGGGCAACTTAAGCAAGTATGGACGAGGGGAAAACCCACCTAAGCATTGGTGATGACCATGAAATCTTCAACACTGGAGCTCAGAAAGTTTCCTCTAGGCAGCTCTACTGGTCTGAGTGTCTTATCCCCCAGCAGTTTATGCTTCCATAATTTTGGGGAGGATGTTTGTGAATCTTGTTACTTTCAGGAACTTTCTGAGACTTATGAATTTTTACTTCCTCAGTCTCATGAGCCTTTCTTCTCTCTCCTAGAGGGATTATTTGAAATTGGAGAAAGTTGCTACATGACACAATTGCACCATGAGATCACTGCAGCTGTGCTTATCTCCCAGAAAATCTGCACAAGATTAGACTAGTCCCCATTCAATATGGATAGGAAAAGCGCTCCTAAATCCCCACACCTTCCTGTGATCTATTGGCAGCTAATGGTTGCATATTTGTGTGTGTCATTTTCATCAATGGTGTGGTCACTGATAAGTTGCCCATGCTCCAGTAAGTACCATGCTTACAAAAGTACCTCTAACTAAACTCAGTAGGTCACAAACATTTTTTTTAAGACATGAAACTAGGAAGGGAACAAAAGGGTTTGGCCAGAAGGGTTTCAGCAGGAAAGAGAACAGTGAAAATAACAAAAAGTATATATGCATGAATATATGTATATATCTGAATTGACAAATAATAAAATGTACTACACAAACACAGATGCAAAAATTCATAACAAAATTCTAGTAAACCAAATTCAAAAATAATGAAATATCCCATGTACTATGATCATGTGGAATTTATCCTTGGAATGCAAAAATGCTGTAACATAAACAAATCAATAAATGGATACACTACATCAATGAGAGATACTAAGAGTGAGTTAGTATTTTTGCAGGCTGACAGTGAGGGAAAAGGAGA
The DNA here is from genome assembly GCA_004026605.1 of Ondatra zibethicus. NCBI lineage: Eukaryota > Metazoa > Chordata > Mammalia > Rodentia > Cricetidae > Ondatra > Ondatra zibethicus. The sequence goes on along the minus strand of PVIU01013048.1, from coordinate 49,706 downwards.
TCTAGGTTGACATGGTTAAATGTCAGATTTTTTACTCAACCAGCCGCTGTTAAAAGCTTTAGAAGCTGGTCACTGAGCCAGGCAAGCCACTAAATGGTTTGGTTCAGGCAGCTACTGTGGTGTTTTGTAACCATGGTCAGGAACTGTATGCAGCAAAGCAAGGATATAGAGAAGGAAGGATTCAATGGCAAACATCATGAAGAACTTTTGGCTGCCCTCAAGGAAGCGCCTGAGGGAACACAGTCTAAATCAGGCTCCTGCTTTCTCTGTGAGTGGGAAGGCCATCTCCAAAGGTAGTATTTTCAGAGATGTAGACTGGGACTTTGCCCCACTTATAAGGGCAATCGCTGGAAGGATCAATGCCCCAAGAATCTGTTGAGGCAGAGGTCTCAGGGCCTCAGCTCCTGCCCCCAAAGCAGATCTTGAGGGGTCCTGAACAATAATGTCTGCAGGGGAGTGACAGATCAGTTTCCTCCTCAATATTGGTGCTTGATTCTCAACCCCCCTCTTCTTCCCTGGCCCTAAATCCCAACAAATGACTATCATGTGGGTCTATCCTACTAACTCCTTAAAAGATATTTTACTCAACCTGTTGCCTGCTCCTGGGGGAGATCTCCATTTCTGTCACTCCTTCCTAATAGACCCCAAGACCCCAGATCTTCTTCTGGAAGAGATTTCTTGCTCAGAACAAAGGCTAAACTCCTCCTTTCCTCAGTAGAGTATTGTTGTTTGCCATTGGTAGAAGCCAAAATTAACCCTGCAGTGTCTTTGTCACTGTTCTATTACTGTGAAGAGACACCATGACCAGGCTAAAGAAAGCATTTAATTGGGTCTTGTCTACAGCTTCAGAGGTTTAGTCCATTACCATCATGGTAGGGTTCATGGTGACATGCAAGACATTGGAGCAGTAACTGAGAGAACAGAGGAAGAGAATTGGGTTGGCCACATCTCCTAACTTCTATTCCTATCAAAGAGTTCCACTCTCTAGTGACTAAGCAGTCAGATATAGGAGCCCATGGGGGCCAATTCTTATTCAAAGCACTGCATATAGTCACTGCACCATTCTGCCACAGGGGTTTTGAGAGAGCCCACACTTGTTCACAGCAGCTTGCTCCTGGCGCTGAATAGATTGGACACAACCCCAAACTATGCTGCTCCAATATGGATTACTTTGTCTTCTGTGGAAACTCTGAGGGAGTAATATTCCAGGGTACAGAATCTTTTTGGAATTTCTTGGGAAAAAATGAGGTAAAGTATTTCAAAATAAGACCAAACTCTATAAACCCAATGTCATGTGTTTGGGTCTAACCTTTAAAAAAAGGGCACCAGGGCCTTGTGACCTGAATGGCTCCAATGTATTTTAAACTTCCTTCCCCATTAGATCTTGAAACAGCTAAGAGCCTTCTTGGGAGTTACTGGATATTGTAGAATTTAGGTTCCTAGATATGCTGATCTCTTTATAAGATATGAAGATCTCTTTATAAGTCCTGAGAAGAAACTCAGACTTAGCGACATTCATTAGGGATATGGACCCTTGAATCTCAATGTGCTTTTCAAAAGAAAAAGGGAGCCAGACTGCTGCTTTGGGACTATGCGTTCAATTCCAGTTTGATCTGTATGTGACAGAAAGGGGGTAGCTTTGAGTGTGATGGCATAATTTGTAGGCTCAACTGCTCAGCTAATGGGCTACCTAAGTAAGATTTAGACCAGGTAGCAGAGGGGCAGCTTGCTTATCGCTGGGCAGTTGCAGCCATGGGGCTTTTGACTCCAGAAGTTTAATATTTACCCTGGGGTATTCTAATGGTTTATACCCCACATGCTATTGAGGTATTTTCACCTCTAAGGAGAATCTGTGATATCAAATTCCCTTACTAAATACCAAGCCCTTGTGTTGGAAGGTCCTGAAGTGATGCATAAGGCTTGTCAAAATTTAAATTCTTCCACATGGTTTCCAGAAGGAGATGGGAAGCCCTTCCGCTCCTGTGAAGAGGTCCTCCTAGTAGACAGCTAAGCCGCTCAGCCTGACTGAAATACTCAGCCTCCAAAGAATCCCTGAGGGGAACTCTTTCTTCAAGGATGGAATTAGATATTTAGTTACACTCTGGTTATGGGTTTAGGTACCCTTGCCTTGAGAACTCTACTCCAGAATTCTAGTGCCCAGTTTACTGTGCTCTTTGCTTTCACTAGAGCCCCTGAGTTATTCCAGCAAAAGAAAGGTAATGTCTAAACAGGTCCTACATATGTCTTCCTAATTCTACATGTCCACGCAGCTATCTGGAGGGAAAGAGGTCTTTTAAATACCACTGGACTTCCCCACCCCTATTAGACATTCACAGAAAAGTTCTCAAACTTTTAGATGCTGTCCTTCTCATCCAAGTTTCTGTAATTCTTTGCTCAGGATACAAAAACTGGAAGATCTGTGGCCAGGGGAAATCAAGCAGCTGCCTCCAAGTATAAAAGGGGCAGCCCTGGATAATAAATAACATGGGGCATGCCCTGTTCTTTGGAAGAATTTCCACTACCTCTTGAGAGAACCCAGTAGTTCCCCACCAAGCCATCTTTGACCTCAAAGAAAGAATGTCAGCCAGAGTGCTGCAGAAGGCAGCTTTCTTCCAATGCAGTTGTTACCTGAACTCCTTCAGTGGTGAAAGGTATTAAAGAGTGAGATTAGGTGGCATCCCTAGACCATACATTTAAAATGAGTAGAGCATGGTGGCACACGCCTGTAGACCCAGTACCTGGGGGACTGAAGAAGGAGAATCTCAAATTCCAGGCACATTTGGTCTACATAGCAAGGTCCTGTCTCAAAAAAAAGTTAAAATGCTCAAAAAATTAAAATAATCAGTTTTAGGTTATATAGATTTATTACTATGTAAAAGGAAAAATGCATCTATTATGATATAAACACACGACAGAATATTCCGCAGTCTTTTGAAATAGTATGATAGATACACACACACCTGGACATGTTTCAGCTACTTGAGTAGCTGTGCTTTTGATTATCTATATTTATATGCAAGTGCTTGTGCACAAGCAGAAACCATCTGGAGAAATACAGGGTACGTTTTTATAGTGGTCACCATTTGTGGTATCTCATAGCAAAGACTTTACTTTTCACTTTATTTTTAAATTGTTTTAATATATAAACGCAAATATGTAATTGTTTTAAAATTAAAACAGACTTTGATCCAAATGACTACATTCAAAAAGTTTGACAATTCAAAGAGAAGCACTGTATTTAAATATATTCATAAAGTTTAGTCTAAATGCTGTACAAAGTTCAAAACTTAGAACTTGGTGAACCTTTCAATGACCATTATAAAATCATGAGAGGATTCAGACTAGCCTGTACACCCAAAGTATGTCACTAAAGTTAGGTGTACTCACAGTAAATTTTTCCAACTGTGCTTTAGTTCGAAATTGATGCCATGACTTAAAGTATATTGACTCAGGCATTTTAAGTGTAGACAGCATACGATAGCTTTCTATCCACAGCAGACCTGCAAAGTCATTCATGTTGGCTTTGTGCACTCTAAGTCCCTCTGCTCCAAGATCTCAGTGGCTTTCATCATACCACTTTCCTCTTGTAAATAAAGAGTACCACGCGATTTGTCTCTCCCCAGAGTGAATGGGCAACAAGCAGATGCTACCGGCAGATCCTTCCAACTTCTGGGTCTAAGTCAATTTCCTCTGGTGGTTTCTTCAGGACTTGTACCAACTTCACACTGCATAGGTGAAGGAAGCATCTCAGGAAAGGAAGCATGTGGGGAAGGTGTACTGGAAGTTATCCTTCCTCAGTATCCTCAGAGCACACATCAGGCCTTTGGCTTTCTCACAGCCCTACACAGATGCTGTTCACATAATTTTATATAGTGTCTTCATAGTCCATATACGTAATGTCTTTCTTCCTTGGCTTAGAATAGATTTCAGAGGAGACCTGGAAGGACCAAAGAAGAGAAAACAAAGAACAAGTCTTCCGCTGGGCCTCTTCCCAGTCAGCCGGGATGCATTTTGTCATATGCAGCTACAACACTTTAAAAGGAGCCTCTTGGAAGCCAGAGGCCTTTTGTCAGTGTGATCAAAGGAGCCTGACACTCCTGAAGCTTCTAGAAGTTCTCCCGCTGGACAATCTTATGAGCGGTCATTTCTCAAAGACATTAGAATGAATAAACTAAACTGAGAATACTCTCAGTTTTCTGAGGAGTTGGGCTCTGCCCCGTGACTACCCTTACACAGGACGAAACTGTGAAAGTACCTGTGATACTTGTTGGAACAAAGTCAAAATACCTGCAATTCAGAAAGTACTTATGTAGTAAAGAGAGGAGGAGCAGGTGGGCTGCAGTCCTGTCCTGCCCGCTCCCGTCTGTCGTGCTAGCTTAACTCCCGAAATAATTACACAGAAACTGTATTTATTTAATTATTGCCTGGCCCATTAGTTCTAACCTCTTATTGGCTAGCTCTTACTATTTGTTTAAACCATTTTTAATAATCTGTGTTTACCACAAGATCGTAGCTTACCGGGAAAGATTTAGCATGTCTGACTCTGGTGATTTCATGGCTGCTCTCTCTCTCACTCCCTTCTTCCTCCCAGAATTCTCTTCTGTTTACTCCACCTACCTGATTTCTGCCCTACCAAAAGGCCAAGGCAGTTGTATGTATGTATTTATTTATTTATTTATGGTTTTTCGAGACAGGGTTTCTCTGTGGCTTTGGAGCCTGTCCTGGAACTAGATCTTGTAGACCAGGCTGGGCTTGAACTCACAGAGATCTGCCTGCCTCTGCCTCCCGAGTGCTGGGATTAAAGGTGTGCGCCACCACTGCCCAATGGCAGTTTTTTTTTATTTAACCAATGAAAGCAACCTACATACAGAAGGACCTCCTACACCATTTTGCAGGAGAATTGTCTGTATTCTGTCAATCATGATTTAAATAAACGCTGATTGGCCGATAGCCAGGCAGAAAGTATAGGCAAAAAAAACCAGACAAAAAGTAGAGGTGGGTCAATGAGAACAGGAGAACGCTGGAAAGGAGAAAGCCCATTCCTCCCGAGTTCTGCCCGGACCACCAAAGAAGCAGGATGTGACCTGCCCCACTAAAAAAGGTACTGAGCCATGTGGCTAACATAGATAAGAATAATGGGTTAATATAAGCTACAAGAGCCAATAAGAAGCCTGAGCTAATGGGCCAGTCAGTTTATCATTAATGTAGACTCTCTGTGTGATTTTCTCTGGGACTAAATGGCTGGGGGAACTGGGCAGGATATAAACCCCGACAAGCCCGGCCCTTCATGTTACATACTTATGTAGCACCATGGATGGATTTTAGAATTTTTTAAATTGTGCATGTATGTGTTGTCTGTGTGTGGGTATGTACCCATGGGGAGCAGAGAAATGCATCGGATTCCCTTGAATGTGGAGAGGCAGGTGGTTGTAAGTTGCCCACTGTGGGTGCTGGGAACTGAACCCTGGTCCCTCTGTAAGAGCAGTGAGACCATCTCTCCAGCCCCCGTCATAAATATCTTTAATTTTCCAGGAGTTATAAATTAAGAAGTTTTCATAATACAAATAATTTTTGTGCAAAGTAGATCCCAGTGCTGTTGTTAGAATGGTGTCATGCATGTGTCACAAGGCCTGTTTTTAAAGGCAGTATTAGTTTTATTTAGTATTATTCAGTATTAATTTAGTTCACTTCATATTGCTAGCTATGTAGCACTAGTCAATGGCTGTACAGTTCAACAGTATTTTAGGATAGAAATTTTCAAATAAATAGAACTTTTAAAATAAGTATAAATCAAGATTGAGCAATACATCTAGCACATTGCTCAAGGAAATGTACCCATAAGCCTCCAAAACTCCCAAATGTAGCGATTCTTCATTGCTATAACTAAATGCTTTTTATCTCTACTGTGTTGGTAAATAAGGGACCCTGGTATTTCTTTTCCTCCTCCTAAGTAGCAATACTGTGGAAAAGTAGTACAACAGTCTCCAGAGGGAACAGAGAAAGCACACAGAGAACAGCGAAGACCCTGCTCACCTCACTTGCCCCATGTGTCTTCATGTGCTGGGCTGTGGAGGAATCAATAAGCACTATGAGGTTCCCCTTATATTTAGTCTTTTACAACCTCCCCTTAGTAAAACTTTCTTTTTCTCCAGCCTGTTTTCCATGGACTGAGCTCCAGTATTATTTCCTGTCTTCCTTTTTATCACATGAACGATTCTTTTAGTGTCCACAGAAGAACAGGAGTCTGGGTGGGTGGGTATGTAGGCCCTTCTGGCATTAGACACTTTGATACCTCTCTCCTTTGCCGGGCCTACCATACAGAGGATGGGACAAGAGTGGCAGCCTTGGTGAAGCACTGCAGGGGGCGTGTAGGGTCACTTGGCAGCAGCTGACATCTTTGGGCCGCCATTAAAAACGAGCCATGTGAAACGTGCACTAACGACAGCAATGGGCTCTACTTGACACAGCTTCAAGACAAAGATCAGTTTTAAAGTAACTACAATGACCCCTACAGTCAGCTCTAAGGACAAACACTGCCATATTGCCAAGCAGAGCCACTGACTGTCTTCTTGATTCTGGGACAGACAAATGTTTGGGAAAAAAAATCATCCCATCCCGTCTCACCTGCTGCTGGTTCCAGCTCCTGTTGGATATGGTACACCAGTGAGTAAATTTCATCACCACGTACAACATTCACTGAAACAAGAAAGGAGATACATGGAAGCAGCCCTTTCTTCCTGCTCTATCACTTACTCTACACCCACTTCCTATCACAAACTCAGAGGCAGGCGAATATCTGTTTGTAGACGGATTAGGAGGCAGCAGAATCGGCTTTGGCAAGCAGACAACGCCATGTAAGCCTCCTTTTCCGGCCTGTGCCGTGTTGACTCAGGTCATGGGGAAGCCTCACCGTTCTCGTACACAGGCTGTATCTGCTGTGGGTCAGGTGAGTTGAGATAGCTGGATTCTTGGAGCACAGGCCTAGGAGGGCTCCTGTAAGCACAAAACACATGGCGTCCCAGATGCTCTAGTTGTTACAGTCTAGGATTGTAAACTGTGAAGGAAAAGGTCCTGTACAGGATACTGATTCACGGAAAAATTAGCAGCCGGAAGATACAGCTGTGTGGTATAAGCTAAAGCCTCATTCATGGGCAGGATGGGGCTCTGTGGTGCTGCCCCGGCACACATGTTTCCCGGGCACAGGTTCCCTATGATATCGCCCACACAGGCAGCTGTTACCATCTAGGGATCTCAATAGGGTTCATTTTCTCTGCCAGTCCAAGAATTCAAGGCAGAAAAAACCTCGAGTGCAACAGGTGACAGCAGAGAAACTGAGCACTGCAGACCGTGGAAGAGAGTCCATAGGTGAAGAAAGACTTCTAGGGGTGAGGAAGGACACACACAGCAGGCACACAGAGAAAGACCTCAGCAGAGCACATGGGGGCTTGAAAATTTCAACTCCAGCTTCTCTTTGAGGGCTGATTCTTTCTTTCTTTCTTTCTTTTTAAGTCATCGAAGAATCGTTCTCCCCTTATCTGGGTTGGTTGGTTGAGAAAGACTGGGTGTCCGATTGGACTACAACTGTTGTGTAAGTGTGTCCTGATAAAACCTTAAACTTGAGCCAGTGTATCAACAGGAGCTACTGGCAGGAGAGAAATCCCACAAGGTCTTTGTTTGCAGTTGCAAGGCTTTTTTGTCCCCAGGTCAGGAGGGTCAGGAAGAAGCCAGTGTTCAACCTTTTTATTACCAAGTCATGGTCCCTCTCCTTTTCTGTCTGCTTATCAGGGAGTCTAACTGCTAGTCCATTGGAACAGAGCAGGGCACTAAGGAAAAAAAGTGACTCATCTCAGTGAAAATAGACTCTTGGCCAGAATAAGCAACTTGAAGAAGGAACTAAAGAAAATGGTCATGCACATGCACACTGGAGATGTGGAAAGAGTGTTTGTTGTTGGTGTGGAAAACACACAAGCTAAGTCTGGAGCCAGCGAGCATTTTAGAAATGTTTTCCTCCTCTCAGCTTCTAGAAAACATCACCCACAATATTTCCAGTGTGTTTATTGCTCTCTGTCTTGCATTTCAGAGACATGTAGCGTATATATCTTACCTGTCCTAAACTGCTTTTGAGTCTCAGAGTCTTTCCATTTAGTCAAACCTCTCCTGTAAGCAAGTTGACTGTATGAATAAACCAGTGGCAGGGCCAAAAGAAATCAAAAGAAGGTAACTGCAGAGGCATTGGAAGGAAGCAATAGAAAAGATGGCAAAATATTTAAAGTAATTAGTGAAAGAGAAATTAATGCTCAAAGTTGCCAATGGGGGTACTCAAGAGTGAGCTTTAGTTGCAGTTCAACAGGAAAACAGCTCATGAGAGAGGACATCATGGTTTTAAAAGTAAGTTTTCATGGCACCAGAAGGCACCATGCAAGTTTCCTAAGGAGGGAAGAACCAACAGTCCAGTCCAGCAATGATACCTATGAGTCACAACAACCAGTATGACACGATGACCTAAGGGCCCAGAAGTGGTTAGTAGTACTCAGGGCTAGTGAAGTCATCAATCTTAGAGGAGCACATCCAACCACCCCTGTATTAAACCAGCATAATTCCTAACTATATTTGAAATATTTGCCCTTATAGTTGCAAATAAGTTAATCCCTTAACAAAGAATCTTCTCTTTGCAAACAGACTGAGTCCACTACAGAAAACCACAAACAATCAAAACACAGAGTTGTGAAGTTTATTCCCAAAGGACACATCTACAAAACACACCTGCATCAAAGGCTCAGGGGCATTGTAGACGAGGGTGGGGAGATTGTGAGAACCAAGATGGTCAGAAAGTTTGCTGTGAGAGTCTCCCAGGGATGTTAGAAGCTACACCCATAAAGTCTCACCAACATGGCTGTCTAAACAAAGCGACAAAAGTAGACACAGTAAAGTGGACAGGGAAAGATTGTGCATGAAGAACTACAGAGGCAACTGAGCATACAGGCAATATACAGAATGAGCATGTTGTATTTAGGTTTAAAAATATATACATATGTACATGTACATATATGTATATACATGCACATATATCTATATAACAACAATCAAAAGAAAAAGGATACCGTGAGTTTGAAAAAGAGCAGGGAGGGGTATTTGGGAGTGTTTGGAGAAAGGAAAGAGAAGGGGGAAATGATGTAATTATACTATAATCTTAAAAAAATAAAAGAATTAACTTTTAAAAGTAAGTTTTCAGCATCATGAGCACATAGAGAAAGCAGGGTCCTCACCTGAGTGGATCATCCGGCTGTCTTCCTGCAAGGCAGAAAAATGAGAGCATGTATCAGTGGAGCCCGACTTTCACTGCCCTCCTGCCTTGTGGTGCTCAGTTGGGATGGCACTATGGCCCCAGCGGACACCTGGTAGACACTTATAGAGTCTTTATGTCACAACTAAGGCCATTAAGGTCCAGAAGACTTAAGTAAACTTCCCAAATCTGGAAGTCAACAAGTTCCCAAAGCCACTAAGTACCAGAAACAGGAGTTGGAACTTGCCACCTGTTACATGCTTTGCTTTGGATTTTGCAACAACCCTGGTGACTCTTATCCTGCCCAGAGTCCCAGAGTCAGGTGCTGCCATGGCCAAGTTACAGCTGGGAAGAGGTGTCCAAAGATGTTGGAAAAGCTTGACATTCAAATGAGATTTGAATTGCCTCACATTGTCCTCTGTTGGCTATCTTCAACTTGCTCAGTGAAGATTAGGAGCCCAAAGTGAAGCATAAATATCTGTGAAATTGTGGGTAGTGATAAATTCAGAAGGTAAATAACCTAAAATTCAGAATGGAGAGCAATTGTTGGCTATGTTACCAGGTGAGACTTTCAGGAGAAAAAGAACATTTCACCCAAAAGGTGAGAAAGATCCAGGAATGACCAGAACCCCTAGGGATGTGACTTTGTTTCAGGTAGGAAGAGAAACTTGCCACAGCACCCTTGGACAAGAGCAGGACCCTGACATCAGAACCAAGTGTTCCTTCTCTCTAGTTTAAAAAATTGTTACATTTTATATAAAGTTTAAATCACAGAAGAACAAGGTATCAGCTGGCGAAATTAAAGAACTTTCTTAAAAGTGCTGCTTAAGCCAGTTTTGAAAGCTTTCGAGAAGACAGAGGCAAGGTAGCTAGGGCACGGGCTCTGCAGTGTATGGGCCACAAATGCCATCCGTTTCAGGAAACTAAAGGCTACAGTAGCAAAATATGAATATATTAAGTTACTAACCTATTTTTCTCTTGATCCAGCAGCAAAATATTAGGGCCAAGGTGATGGGGCCAAGACAGCCAAGCAGCCACTCAGTGATTCCTGAGGTAAGATTGCTTCCAGACTCAATGGGCACTGAGGAGAGACGGGTACATGAGCTCTGGTAAGGAAGGGGTTGGGTTTGGAAAGCAGACATCTTGTATATGGATTACGTTCAAGGATTGCTCCTCATGGGTGGAAGGTGTCTTTGTTTATCTAGAAAACCCCTGCTTCTCACACTGATGAGAGAAGATAGGCACTCCAACTCTATCCTCCACAGCCCTCCTGTTCATTATCCATGACAGCATGTCCAGAAGCCCCGCCCTCTCCTGTATCTCACTATGACAGCATCGCATATTGAAGCCCCGCCCCTCTTATGTTCCCCACTCATGACAACATCGTGTACAGAAGCCCTGCCCCTCTCATGTTCATCACCTGTGACGGCATTGTTTACAGAAGCCCTGCCCCGGACAACAGACCCCTGGAAACACTGAGCTCTCCTAGCATGCTGGGGAAGGGACACTGACCTTGAGATTCCCAAAGCCTAACCAATACCTGTTATGTTGAGAGTTACCACCTCACTGCGTTGGGCACCCTGGCCATTGTTGGCCTCACAGTAGTAGTTTCCAGAATTTTCTGCAGTCAGGGACAAGTTGAAGGATGCTCCTCCTCCAGAGGGAGCTGAGCTGTTCCTCAGAATGACATTCTCGTGATAGAACTGGTAGAATATTGGGGGAGAGCCTCTCAGGGCCTCACAGTGAAGCTCCACCAGGTCCCCCAGCACAGCCTGGATTCCAGAGTTCCCAAAGGTAAGGACGGGGCGAGACACTGGAACTGGTTAACAGTGGACAGTTAGAGACGGGTGCCTTGATGGTGTGGTAGACCCATAATTTCTGCCTATTCTCTAGAGGCTCAACCCTGCTAAAGTTGCTAAAGGCTGCTCAGGGGAGTGAGACTCGCTGGTGAGATGAGGTAGCTATGTCACATACCTCTGACAGTGATGCTCACCAGCTCGCTGAGAACAGGGCCGTAGCCATTGTCAGCTGCACAGTAGTACTGCTCAGCATCCCTTCTCTTCATTTCAGTGATCTCAAACTCTGCTGACAGTGAATGCTGTGTCTTTGTTTCCAGGTTCGAACCCAGGGCCCCTCTGTACCAGAGATACGTTATGTTTCCAGTGGCACTGACAACTGAGCAAATGAGGACCAGTTTGTCTCCCTCCATCACCCATCCCCCAGTGGGCCGTGTCTCCAAGCTCACATCAGAGACAGGGATTCCTGTGGGAACACAAGATAATGAAAAGGACCCTGAGTAGGGAGCTTTTCAGAGAGGAGTAGGTGTGGTGGTCCCGAAAGCAAAGGCTTCTGGCAAAGTCAATGATTTTAATAGCTTACATTGGGGCTGGTGTTCTGCTGACTTAGAATCATCTTAGATTCGGTTGATAGTCACAGGGTAAGAAAAAGCACTCTACCACTACTGTAGAGAATGTGATGTCATCTCCCACCCTAGGATAACATAATTTCTACTACCCTATAGTGATTTCAAGTTCAAGTTATAAACCAAACTGCTGGGCTGTGAAGTCTTTCAAACCTTATTTGCTGTGTATGTTTGATCAAATGACTTAACTTCTCTTATCCAATTTCCATTTGTAAGTGTGTGACTGTCATTACCTCCTGCAGCACTAGAGGTCAGTTACACCACAAATACAAAGTACTAGAGTACGTTCTGCTTTTTTTACAGGTTGGGGTATATTTTGTTTTTATCAGTGTTGAAGCTTTAGCAAGTTTGAGACTACTCAACCTTCTGTAGGTATTGGACATTTGTTTTTGATGATCAACACTGACAAGGAATCACATGGTACAGCATAATAAAACATGATTTTTCTATTGTAGTGTCTCCCATAAACTCTTCTTCAATAACCTATTCTACACACTTCTACCAGAAACCTTTTCTTCCTACTTCACCAGGGCAGCTAGTAGTTCCTCCCATTGTCTATCTTCTCAGGAGCATGTAAAACAACCTGTTCTGCTCTCTTTTACCCATCTCCAACTCTGGAAGAGCAAGCTCAGATACTCACTCTGCACGGGTATCTTGGTTGGCTGGCTCCACTTTCTGATCTTGTAAGTTGTTTCTTCTGCCGCGCACCGGTAAACCTCTGGGTTTTTCCTCCATATGGCGGGGAACTGAAGCTTTGGGGAGCTGCTACAGCCTGACCCAAGAAACTGGCCATCACTAAAGAAGCAGAAGTGGAACTGGCTATCTGGCCTCTGTTCAAGGAGCTGGGTCTTGCAGGTCAGGGTCATGGAATGCCCCTCTATAGGACGGGAAGGACTGACTTCTAGCACAGGGTATGAAAACAGCACTAGAGAGAAGACATAAACATCAACTCCAGGGCAATATTCATGATTAGGCATCTTTTGTGTTCTCAGTCAGAAGAACATACAACATCTCCCATCACCTCCCTCGTAGCCATGAGTTTCTCTTTGCTGTGAACCCATCCTGCTCCTTCTGGTACACCCTAAGCCTGTGTGATGGCATTAGCTTCCAGACCCGTGGCTTAGATCTCATTAACTTATTTTTTAAGTTTCTGGCATAATTTTTAAAGTTGTGCCAGAGCTGGTATGTTGAAGACAACTGGATATGGTGAACCTTGAAGTTCTAGAAAACTGTCTCTGTCTCTCCTTTCTCCTTTCCCTATCTTTCCTCCCTCCCCTCTTTCCTCCTCCTGTTGTTGTTGTTATCCCCTTCTTCTCCTTCTCCTCTTTCTCCTCTTCTTCCTTCTCCTTCTTCTCCTCCTCCTCCTCCTCCTCCTCCTCCTCCATATTCTCTTTTTCCTTCTCCTATTTTGATAGTACTGGGAATCAAAGCAGCATAACATTATATAGACTGGGCAAGAGTTCTACCATTGAGTTAAAACTCAGCTCATCTCTTTTACCTTTGTTATAAATCGTATTGATAAGAAAAAAAGGTTCCCCTTTCCCTGATATCTCAGACAAGTGAAATTACATTCAAATATACAACAGGGGATCTGGGGGACCTGGTTGTTATGAAAGCAACACCATAGAAACAACAAGAGGGGCTCAGTTCTCTGTTGATTCTTCTCTGAGCCTCCTGTTGCAGTTCCTCATGGAGAAAAGTGAGTGCTTTTCCTAGAAATTCCTTGATCCCATCATCCATACCCCCAGATCCCTTGGTTCAGGACTTCTATACAAACCTCTGTGGAATCCATGAGATGAGATGAAAACTTACTCTATGCCTGAAGTCTAGAGATACATGCTTTGGAGTATTAGGGGCTCGTTTCTGACTATGTAAAGATGGTTGAAGCTGCTTTCTTCCCTCATCCTCTTCACTGCCCCATCAATCCATGAAATGCCTTGGTCTCTTTGGGCATTTGTTAACCCTTAGAGCATCTCAGTTTGGGAGGTTTTTATAGTTTTCATAAGAGAAACTTTTTTTCTCTCTTCACTAGATGAAAGTCTTCTGGGTCCTCTGGGTCCCTGGTGATACCTAGTTCAGTGTCTATGTACTCAAACCTTCCTACAAGAAGCCTTTTTGCATAATCCTTTTAGGCATCAGTTACACGTACAGTAAACATCTGCCCTGAGTATGAAATCCCCTGCATCTTCTTTTTGTGAACATCTGTGGTTCTCTTAGGACTAATAAACTCAGCAGCATTTGAAACTGAGCTGAGAAGAAAGTTGTTAGGTACCTACAGGCCTCTTTCCTGACTGGGCCAGCAAAACAAGGAGCAAGAAGCCAGAAACTCACTGCAAGAAGTTCTGCTTTGTGGTTCACAGCTTGTTTCAGATCATTCTCAACATCAGAGAATTCCTTAAACACATGTAAACCAATGATTTCCTTGCCCTTGATGTGGGTTTGTATTTCTCTTTAGGCTGTGATTGAGTGTCTGGGCTTAAAGGGAAAGGGGAAACCAAGCACGCAGCACACATAGCATTAACACGAATGAGTTAAATTTGGATATCAGTGAGTGACCCAGAAGACCAGAGTCTTTTGATCCCCTTGACCATGGGGCGACTCTGATCCTGTGCTGCTGGGTGCACCAGACAATCTTTTTTTAACCTCGTGATTAATAGTTTGTGTGCAAGAGATCAGTTTATACCCGGTAGATTTGCATAAACTTCACAAGAGAAAATTCCTTCTGGTAAGAAAATCAATTAAATTTGCATTTATCGAGGAGAGAGAGTGGGGGAGAGAGGCAGAAAGAGTTAGAGATAGATAGATAGAGAGAGATATAAAGCTCCAACTACAGAGCACTGCTTAAAATAGCAGGAGGCAGCAATCTTGTTGGATTCTGCACTGGCTGGGGGACTAAGTGCAGTGCTGTGCTCTGTGACTCTGTGACTTTGTGTTCTCAGCCACTGGAAGTGCATTCCCCAGCTGAAGAGTACAGTGAGGACCTAGGGCCTCTGAAGAACAAACTCCTTCTAATGTAAATCCCTGATGCTTTCTGTCACTGCTGTGTGATCTTATTTCCCTACTTGTGCTGAGGTGGCTCCAGACCAGCTCCCCCTGTTGGGCAGATTCAGGTCACAGCCTCCATCCAGAAGTCTCTGAAGTTTGCGTGCTGTTCAGGCATGGGCTGTTCAGTCATCCACAAGCCTTGCGCGCTGATTGCAATGACAAGGTACTCCCTAGACCGTGAGGAAGACTGGGAAGCACAACTCACCATCAGGTTCACAGAGTGGAGCTGCAAAAGAAACCAGTACAGATTGAACCAAGCAGCGAGATCCATAGACACACAGTTAAACTTCTCCAAAGGGCTCTTCCCACAGTGCCCTCTCCTTCCCTTGTGCCTTCCCCACAACTCCCTCTTCTTCCTCTTCTTTTGCCATCTTCCATACGTCCTCTGCCCCAAATTCCTTTCTTCTTTCCCTGTATTCTAATCATCCAGAAAGGACACAAGTCCTTTTTATGATCATAAGGTAATTTTCAGTAACCCTTGTCCCTGCAATGAAGGGATGGAGTCTCGCTCGTAACTGCCCATCAGTGTGTTCCTTTGCCCTTATTCTCTACTTTCTCCTCCTCTTAAAGATCTTAAGTTTCACCTCTGGACCTGCTGCCAGGTGTAACAAAGTCAAATAAGAGGGATAAAGGTCTCAGTCTCAAGGTATGGGACCCTGCGGGCATCAACTTCCCATCAGAGGAGTTCTGGGTTCAGAGGAGAGTTAGAGCTCTTCAAATATTCTCCCCTTTTGTGATATAATTGGTCAAGAAGGAGAATCTGGAGAAAACTCGTATTTTGTCACTAAACAGTAGAGATACAGACGTTCTTCCTTCCTCTGGAAGGCCCTGAGGTCCTGGGAAGTGTGCATCTCCTCTGTCCACTTTCTTTTCGGTGAGACTGAGAAGGTGATTTTTGGAGACAAGCGAGTGTGGCTGGAATAGTGAGGATAATGCCCAGCATTTCTTTAAGATCTAATCAAGATTTTTCATAATTATTGTTTTTATTATGCTTAGTTTGAAATGCCTATTTGATTAAATGCTTATTTGAATAATTAGTTCCTCAGGTAGTAGCAATCAGAGGGAGCTAGCCAAAAAATAATATTTATATATTTGTTCATAAAGAAATACTTTTGAATACTTGACTGTCAAGGAATCTACACTATAGTGGGAGACAACTCTGGTACCTAAGACTCAGAGAGCAATGCAGGAGAGGAGGCAAAAAGATTGTGAGAGCAGAGGACCAGAAAGTTCACTGTGGAATTATGTATCCAAGGAATAACAGGAACCCATGACACCTCAACAATACGGCTGCCTAAAGAAGACCAGAACAATGACAACACAAGCACATGCTAACACACAAAGGGGGCATGTCATGGGTCCCCACCCCTAGACAAAGAAATTTAGGCAAATAATGACTGCTGAGTGCATGTGGAGGAAGATCACCTTCCAGGGATGAGTTCCCTAAATGGTTGTCCAATACAAAGTGATCAGCCCTGTAATTGTATACACATAAGCCACACTTGACTCAACAGGTTGTAGTTAGATATTTATGTACATATATGGAACAACAATAATAAAAAAGGTTATTAATGTGTGAGGGTAGAGAGGACAATAAGAGGAAGTGATATAATTACACTTTAATGTAAAAGTTTTTCATAAAAACAACATTATTTCAGAGAGTAGTGCTCAAAAGAAAAACAAAGCAGAGAAATAAATTTTTATTAACGTTTCAGACAGTCTGGACACTCAAAGTGCTGCTGGCACAGAGCAGCAACCATGAGGAGAGTGGAAATGAGCGGGAGGGAGAGAGAAAGAAAGAGGGGAGGGATAGAGAGAGGAAGAGAGGGAAGGAGATGGAGAGAAGGCAAGAGAGGTTAGGTTCTATTTCTCAATTTTTGCCCAGAGTGACTGGAAAAATGGTAATGACATTTATTAAAACAGAAGATTTATGGGAAAAATGGATAAATTTCGTGTAGTGGTAACAGATGTAGAAATCAAGAAAGCTGGTTAGGATGTCTGGTAGACACCTGAGCAACCATTGGCTACTGTTTGAAGAATAAGTCAAATCTGGTGAGATAAGCTTAAGTTAGACAACTTGGCCACTTTAAGTGACAAAGTTGTATAAATTTGGAGAAGAAACTACAGATGAAGTCTAGGTCTCCACTTTAAAGCTGTCAGTAAGCTGAGGACGGATTCAATGCAGCAGAGGAACTAAGATCAGCAGATGTGAAGCAAAAGGAAACAGGAGCACGGCCTTCTGGAGACCAAAGGAGGTGTCCTGCAGGAGTGGCTGACTGTACCTTCCCCTGAGAGGTGAAGGAAACAGGAAATGGAAATGACCTCTGGGTGAGGTGATATGGAAGTGGTGGATGATGCTAGAAAGAACAGTTTCCAAGGAGTGGTAGAGACAAAAGGTTGAATAAAGTGAGTTCAATTCATGGAACAATTGAAAAAAGACCGGGTCAAGAAGGAGAGAGGAGGTCATGAGACAAGATTGAGAGTGTGAAGAGATCTTTGATGAGACAGAGACGTTCTCTGTTTTGGTTTTGCTTTGGACAACATCTTAAGCATCTGGAAAAAAAGTGTCAAGAGGTTCAGAAAGGCCAGTCTGACTAAAAATGAAGTTTTAAAAGAGAAAGAATCAGGGAAGTGAAATAGTCACTGAGAGCAGGGTGAAGGAAGAAAGAAATGGTACATGAATGAGAAAAAATTCCAAACAAACAGGTGCATTGATGGGAATAAGCTGGAATGCAGAAACATCTGAGTGGAGGGAACAAGTTTTAGGGCAGGAGGAGGGCCTTGCATTAATAAGCAGAGACTCCTGTCTTTGAGACAAGATGTACTCACGGCGCAAGAAGACATGTAGGCAGCTGGTAGACATGCAGTAGAAATATGGAGACTTTTCTTCTTGCTGTTTTTACTTTTTGAATAAAGTATTAATCAAAGTTATAAAATGGGACCAAAAGTTTGAGGAGAAATGAGAAGATTTGAAATAATGGTTCTCATGAGTGGAAAAACAGGGTTGTAGATGTGTATATGAGGTTCCCAGCAGAGGTGAAGAACACATGTGTCTTCACATGGTGATAAGCAGTCAGGCAAGCCTTTGTGTAGAGTACCGCTCATCTGCTCAGGCAGTTAAGGCACCTGGGAATGTGTCATCTGATCATGAAGTGCAGAAAGAGATGAAAGAGCACCCACCCTGAGCTGTGGTGATGAACCGCAGAAGCTAACAATGGAAAAATAATCTTTCCATTTAGATAGATGACACCAGAGAAGCCTAACTGGAATGAGAAGGGGGTGATGAGAAATACTAAAGTTTGACACTGAAAAAGAAATAGTGTTGATAGAAGAAAAGGAACCAAGAGACCAATTTGTTTCCTATATTGTGTGTGTGCGTACATGCATATTTGTGTATGAGAGAGTGACAGAGAGAGACAGAGACAACACAACCATCCCTAGGCAGAAGCTTAGTCCTATAATTCTCGACACCTTTTCAAGAAGTGAGATCCCAGACCCCACTCTCAGTTGTTCAACTCACCACAGATCAACAGCAGGAGCCAAGGTAGCATGAGGGCCAAGCTGAGGATGGTAACTTGAAAGTGGCTTATACCAAAAGAAGAAAAGAAAGCAAAACCAAGCTATTCACATGGGGGTCAACAGCTGACAGCATCTCTGAGGTCTGAGGAAGTCAGGATCGGAAGTTAACCTTCAGCACGAGTTTACAGAAATAGACATACAGAGGAGGTTAATCTCTATTTCCTCCTCCATGAAAGCTGAAAAAAAAATGAAGTTGCTCCTTTGTATGGTTTGGTTCAGCTTCATGGTTTGGAGATTTTGTGAATTGGGAGGTGAGGGTCTCTTTTCCTTAAGAATTCACGTATCTTGGGAGTTTCCAGGAGATGGTTCTGGCATTGACGAGTCTCACTAAGCTTTAGTCCTGCAGAGTTTCAGACAGCACATCGTCATCTTTGGTCGACTTAAGTATTTGGTCAAATACACATTCTTTCTTCAAAACTTTGCCTGTGGTCCCACACTCTACTGTCAGATTCAGGGACTGAAGGGACTGTTCCCAGGTTATGGTAGGTGCTCACAGTTACATATGCTGATTTATATGGGGTTCAGCTATTCATATAGACACCCCTCCCACTTTAAAACTTCAGTGTCCCAATAAATGAACATGAAACACTTTTCAAAAAGTTATAGAAAGTTATAAATTGGGAAATGTTTGCAATACAATACAGGCAGCGAGTACACACCCATTAGTCTCTGTGCACTGGAAGGAGTTCACCTTTATCTGATGTTCCTGTCATGATTCCTCTCCTTACCCAGTTAGGGGGTGCAGTTCCTCCCATGGCTTTCTGTAGCATTTGTGTCACCATTTTTTTTTTTTACCCAAAGCTTGTATGTGATTCACATTGTGGATTAAAGGGGACAAAACTATTTTATTTCTTAACATTTCTTGAATCTTTAATCATCTAACAGTAAGGATAGCTAGGCAGCCCACAAAGGCTGGGTTATTAGAAAGATTGAGAAGTCCGTCTAAGTCTGGGGATCAAGCACATCTGAAGAAAAGGGTTGGGGAAAGAAGTCAGCGGAGGTGGATACACTCAACTTTAGGAAACAGAGATGGGCATTGATAACCCACCTAAATGTTCATGGAAATCGCTGGGCACCAGACAGTTGTGCCAGCAATTATGGTTATGGCTTGGGAAACCCACATGAAGATATCTGCCCATTTTAACCCTTAAGGACCAATACAAAAGCCCTGAAATGCAGAAACCGGAAGTCTGGGAATGGGGAGTTTTGCAATTGTTTCAGATCTCTTTTCTTGTGTGTTCTACTCCAGTGCCCTTAGATTTCTTCAGATTAAAATATATTTTCACACTGCCCCATAGATTTAAAGACATTAAAAAATCTGCTCATTGGCGTACCATTAGTATGAACTAGAATGGGTTCATTATAAGTACACTGTAATGATTTTTGACAAAAATAAACTGTTATAAATGCGACCATAGTAATGGTTGTAGAATATTGCGTGTATTGTGTGTGTCTTACTAGACATGGGGTCACAGTCTACACCTAGCTGTCACAGTCTGTAGATAGTGACCTCCCTACTTCATCTTTACGGCTCAAAACGAGATTGAAGTTAATAGAGGGACAGTGATGTGCACATCTAAGCAGTATAGTATTAAATTAGCATGTGAGAGGAAAATTCTGGAAAGAAACTGTCTGTAAAGGCTAATTGACTGACTACAACTTCAGTGGTGTGGAGAGGTTGGAGTATTGCCAAGTCCAGGGTCAGGTTATCTTGGGCATCTTTGTCTCCATTTATAATTACTCTTCTCTATACATGAACTAACCTCTTTTTCACTATTGTATAAATCATTTGGGAATGTCTATTTTCCAAATGTCTAATAATTCTGTCATGCCCTCCTGCTCTGCTATAACCCACCTACTTGATATACCTAGTGATGTATTTGAAAAGTCTGTTACTCTATGACTGACTTTCTTCTGTTACTACAAAAAGTTAATGAACTTGATACCTCTTTGGAAGGTATATTTGGGAAAAAAAAGAAAAACCTGAACCTGTGTTCCTGGGCCATGATTGCTCATATTTACTCCAGAATAAATCAAGTCTTTATTCCTTTGTGGTGGGAACTCTTTCCTTCCTAGAGGGTTGTAGACAAGGCTACGAGGCCAGGTTCAGTCAGAGACTATTCCATTGTCTCTCAGTGGTTTGGGGACAGGGGCTTACTTTGGCCCCTTCCTGCTTAAAAAATGCTAGTCAGGTGCAGCCACTCACCCTTAATAAGTGACTTAACACAGCCAAATAAATACCAGAAAACCAGAAAAAAAGGGTATTTATTCAGTGTGGCCATATTAAGAGGGACAAGAGATACAGTGACCTCCCTACTTCATCTTTACAGCTCAAAACGAGATTGAAGTTAATAGAGGGACAGTGATGTGCACATCTAAGCAGTCCTGGTCGAACCATTCTTGTCTAGGCTGGAGTTTCATCCTGCTATGGTTGGTAATGTGTGGAATCTCTTTCCTGGAGGCAAGGTCCCCACTTGGCTGGCTCCAGGCTTCGTTCAGCCTTTCACTTTTCATAGTATTAAAAAATTCTATAGGAGGTTCAGTGTCTTGGAGTCCAGTGTTTCACTTCTCCCAGACCAGCTGTGGGGTGTGTGTATGTCTGTGCATGTGTGCGTGTGTGTGCCTGCCTACTCCTTTTCAGTCATCCCAAGCCTGTGTAACTGTTAATCTATATTCTGTTACTTTACATTAATTTCTGTGGCTTCCTAAAATTGAAAATACATAGTATTTATTGTTTCTAAATTGTTTTCCTTAGCTTGACATTTCTGAGATTCATTCATTGCCTTATGATCAAAATTGCTGTAAATATTCATGTATAAGTATTTGAATGGAATTGCTGAGTCTGGAGATAATTAACTTTTAAAGAAACTGCCAAGTTATTTCCACAAGTGGTTTACATTTCTTCCAGTCTTTAGGGCCCAGGAGTCAATTCTTGGTTCAGTCATTCAGACACACCAGCTTCCTCCTCACTGATGATGCCTGAGTAAGCTGGCTGAGTATTTGTCATGTGTTTGTAAGATTTTTACATGTTTCTGTCTTTCATTGTCTCTTCCTATCTTAGAGATGCAGTTATGGGTCAACATATGTAAACTGATAAATGTCACCCACCATATAAAGAGATGGAAAGACAAAAACTGCATGATCATCTCATTAGATGCAGAAGAGGCATTTGACAAGATCCAACACCTCTTCAGAAGATCAACAATTAATAAATGGGACATCATGAAGTTGAACTTTTGTATGGCAAGGACATCACTGTTCAGACAAAGCTACAGGATGGGAAAAGATCTTCATCAACTAGACATCCAATAAAGGGTTATTATCTGAGATGTATAAAGAACTAAAAGTACTGGGCATAAAGAAATCAAACAACCCATTTTAAAAAATGGGGCACAGAACTAAGTAGAGAATTCTCAAAGGACGGAACACAAATGACTGAGAAACACTTAAATAAATATTTATCACCCTTAGTCACCAGGGAAATGTAAATCAAAACTACTTTGAAATTTTGTCTTACACCACTCAGAATGGCCAAGATCAATAAAACAAAAGACAGCCCATGCTGGTGAAGATATGGGGAAAAGAGAACACTTATCCATTGCTGGTAGGAGGGAAAACTTGTACAGTCACTATGGAGATCAGTGGGTGTTTCCTCAGGAAACTGGAAATAGAGCTACCCCAAGATCCAGCTAAACTACTCTTGGTCATGTGCCCAAAGGCCTCTACAGCCTTCTCTAGAGATACTTGATCACCATGTTCATTGTTGCTTTATTCAAAATAGCCAGAAACTGTTAGCAGTATAGATATTTGTCAACTGGTGACTAACAAAACTGTGGTACAAATATACAATGGAATATTATTCAGCTAGTAAAAATAAATTATGAGATTAGCAGAAAATGAATCAAACTAGAAAAATCATCGTGAATAATGTAACCCAAAACCTCCAAAAGCAAATACTGTTATGTTTTCGCATATTTGTGAATATTAGCTTTTAAGCATCCAGCAGGCAAACCATGGCTCAGAGTGTGATCCTGCTGCAGCCGTGTGCTTGTGCTGCTCTGTCTGTGGATTTGGTTGTATGAATTCAATGACAGCATCTGCATTGCTGACAACTGACCTACCTGGCCGGCCTCAGGTGGATCATCACTTCCTTAATACAAAATGAGTAAACTGGTTGGCTTCTTGGTTAGAAGTACTAAAATCAATACCAGATAACTCAGTGTTTAAAATGACTATGAATACATAGCAGTTTGTTACATACAGTCAGGAATGCCACTGGATCCCAAGATCTGGCCTCATGTGTGTTTCTGTCTGAGCATGAGTTTTGTAGTTACTTGTGTGTTTCAATGGAAGGTTTCTTCTGATTATCTGGTCTCTGTCATATGTGAGAAATGTCCATTTCCAGGTTCAGGTTAGAAATCCACTCACCTGGATAAGTCAATCTACTTTGTGTCACAATTTCCAATCCCTGGAAACTGTGAATTAACCTTTGAGACAGCTGGAGCTACCAACAGGGTCTAAGAGGGCAGGGCTGCACTGCTCAGAGTTTATGATGATCTCTCCACAGGTATGAGATGCCCATATGCATAAAAATGCAACTGATTTTTGGGCATAAATCCAAGAAAATAAATCAGCATATCAAGAAATACCCACACACTCATGTTTATTGCAGCATAATTCACAAAAGCTAAGATATAGAATCAACCCTTGAACACAGGAAGGGGATCAAACTGTGAACAAAATGTCCCCTTCCAAAGGCATGCCCCAGTGACCTTCTTCCTCTACTAGGTCCCAACTCCTGAAGTTTCTATCACCTCCCATTGGATTCATCAGGGCTTAATCCGTTCATAAGGGCTGAGGGATCAGACCATGTGATGCAGTGAGGTCCCAAAGGCCCTGCCTCAGACATCAAACTTCAAATGTATGAGTTTTGGGTAGATATCTAGAACTCAATGAGAAACATCCAAGGGCTACAGGAAGCCACTGTGCGACTTTCTGAGAGATGGCAGAGTAGTGAAGTGTTACTGTTATGATCACTTCACTTGTTCTAAAATTTACGAAGCCTCAAAAAAGTCTATTTTCTCCATATCCCTAAAATGCTGTCTACCCATAATTCCCTTTAAGCCCTCCTTTTGTTGTCATAGTCTCGATGTCATTACAGACAGGCAGTGCCTTAGTCACACGTGAGGCCCAAGAGTTGCAGCTAGGCTGGGAAGAGAAAGGAAAGCATAGGGCAACTGGAAACGCTTCTCAGCCAGGGAGCACAGCAGCTCTTATCTTGAGGTGATTATGGGGTGTGCATCCCTGAGATCATCTCCCAGGGGCTCAGGGAGAGGTGGCGAAAGTCCACAGCCAGTTATAATCACTTGGAGAATCAGGGCCCAAGTGAGCAAGCAGCAGGGATCCAGGTCAGGCAGGGATCAAGGTTACACACCAAAGTCCGGGACGCTTTCTGTAAGAGAAGAGGAAAATGCCGCGAGGGTGAAATTAGGCCTGGAAAGGTTTGTTCCCCTCAAGCTAAACTGACCAAGGGAGCAGATTGAGGGCCAGAAAAGGAAAGGGCTAATCCACATGCGTAGCCCACAATGATATGGTCACAAACTGAAGTGGTACTCCAAAGGTACAGTTATGTCCCCTGTGAGTCACGAACAGCACAGGCCTTCTTCTGCATCGACAGACAATGGATGGCAGCTTCTGCAAGGATGCCAAAATCCACAGGTGGGACAGTCTCCCATGAAGTATGCAAAAATTTGCAAATAACCTGAGCACATCCTTCTATGTGCTTTAAATCATGTCTAGATTACTTATAACACCAGAAGCAATACAACTGCGGTATAAATGGCTGTCATGCTGCGTTATTAAAGGAATAACAATAAGGTAAATCAGTGTGTTCAGTACAGGTGTAGCTTTGTTCTTCAGATACTTCTGAATCCATAGGTGCAGAATGCAGGGAAAATATGGTTGGCTATATTCATGTCTGATCCTTATACACTCACAAAAATCCTTGAGGTAAATGGGACAAGAATCTTTTTGTCTGAAATCCGGAGTGAAGCAATTGTCAGAAAGTACACAATTCAATGTTTTCTGGGCATTAACTGTTCCACATTTTTTTTTTTTTTGGTTAAAATCAGTTCTCAGCTCACTTCAAAGTTAATTGCTTAGAGCAAAAAGCTCCACACAGCCACCTCCCCATCCTAATTCCATAGCTGGGCTACAGCCCTTCAGTTAGTCAGGGGCTACACTTGAATTTCCTCTCCTTCAACCCTTCGAAGAGGCCAGTGGTTGAAGACTGGGATCCTGTACTTTCTGACATTATCAAAGGAGCTTTCTGCCAGTCACCCGGCTCTCCTCATACACACTGGAAATAAGGTTCAGGAAACATAACAGAGTGAGGTCAAGTCACCTCCTACAGTTAGCTCAAATTTAGGGCTTGAAGGTTGGAGTCATAACCTGGGACAGAAAGCAAAGATTAATCCATTTAGCTCTGCTGTATGATTTTAAAGTCATTTTCATGGTTTGGCAAACTATTTTCTTGACTTTTTTCGTGTTTAATACAAGGACACTGACCGACTCCTTTTATTCTTACATTCAATAATTGTATTTTAAAAATATCTATCCTTGCCCATCACCAACCTCTCCCCAACTCCAAAGTAAAACAAAACTACTGCTGAGAGCCTAGATCCTAACCCTGGAGGTGTGCACAGAGCAGGCTAATGACTACTGCGGCTCTGCAGCCCGGTGGGATTACCCTGAGCACCAGAGTCACCTTAGTAGGCCATAGGACTTACCTGAGCACACCACTGCTACATCTTCCTTGTGGGTACAGTCATGATGTCCCCACAGCCTGTGCTGGCAGGACTCCAGGGACTTCTCCTTCCCTGAGCAAACCACATCATCCAGCCAGATGCGGCCTGCCCCAGGTCTGTAGCTTTTTCTGGCTTTGGAGGATGGAGAGAGGGACTTCCCACAGCCCAGTTGCTTGCATACCACTTGGTCCTCCTCTTCTCCCCAGCGATCATCACAGACAGAGCCCCATGTACCATTGTGTAGCACTTCCAACCTCCCAGCACAGGGGTTGTCTCCTCCAACCAGCCTCAGCTCAAAGGGATCTGCAGGTTAAGGAGGAAGGTGATAACATAAAAGAGATGAAAGGAAAGAGAAAAGATAAGATTATGTACATGGTCACCAAAACCTCACCAATAAGTTTGAAGTTCTCTATGTGTGTATTGATGACATCTCCTTCCCTAAGTCTCCTTCCATTTCCAGTTCCTGTGACCAAGTCTGTTTCCCTAACTAGAATGTTTTCACTTCACTTTTAAAATAGAATACATATATATTGTATTCATAAATATATATTGTTTATTCACACATACCATGTATAAGGAAATTTCTAGTGGTTATTATAAACCAAAGGGCACAGCAGATATTCCTGTTTATAGCATTCCATGTCACAATGCACAATTTTGTTTCCCTCTACAAAGGGAGTCATTCTTAAGAAAATTGGCAATCTACACAAAAATAAAAATTTATAATGACCTTTAGTGCATGAGTAGCTTTGTAAATATCATTTGCCTGGGTTTCCATTTAACCACATTTATGAATAAAACTAATCTCTGGATGCAGAATCATCATCTTCCATTACCTTCACATTTCATCCATGTGTCCTCATCATGGGTACAATTTTTCTCCAAAGGTCTTAAAGGGCAGTCCTGAAGGTTTGCTTCTTGGCCAGAACATGACATCTGTCTCATCCAGATGGGTCCTTTGCCCTGAGTCATCTTGTTGCAACATCTGTGGGTCAGTAGTGCCCGCCCACATCCCAGCTGTCTGCATACCACCTTTGCAGCCCGTAAGTCCCAGCCTGCTTTGC
This sequence comes from Ondatra zibethicus, assembly GCA_004026605.1. Lineage (NCBI taxonomy): Eukaryota > Metazoa > Chordata > Mammalia > Rodentia > Cricetidae > Ondatra > Ondatra zibethicus. Next base: position 23,507 of record PVIU01013048.1, on the reverse strand, counting down.
ACACAGTGCTCCACTGTCCCTGGTGTAGCACCTCCACTCGACCCTGGCAGTGCCCCGGGCCACCTACTAGTCGCACATCAATGTCTGGGTCTGGAAAGAAAGGGATAAGCAATGTCTGTTCCATGTCAGAACATGGTCTTCTCAGAAAATGGAGTCTGGTTGCACATGGCTCAGTTCTTGGTGGCCAGTGCAAGGCTATTAGAGTAGTAAGCACCACATAATGGACGGTGGCTATGGGAATGAAGTGATGGTTTCTCAGTCCCTAAATAAATCATAATCATTTCTGTAGCATTTTAGTTTTTCAAATGACTTCCATATTCAACTTATTGTTCCTCATAAGAGAAAGTTAAGAGCTATAGATTTAATATTAATCTATAGATTTGAACATTAATAAACACACATATTAACATTAAATGTGAAAATATTTTTGGCTCAATGTTGCCATAAATCAAATATCCCAGACTAATGCTCCCAAACCCTGACTAAAAGTTTTCATTAAGGTATCTTTTCCTTAATGATAAATCCTGTGGGGAGACAAAGGGGGGGACAGAATCAGCCTTGCAGTGATATCACAGTCTTCGCAGAAAGCACACACACACTGTTAATTCATAGAGAGCTAATTGTGTAGAACAGTGAAGAGTCACATAATATTGTGTCCATTTATCTGGGCAAATGCATTGGTTGCATATTTATATGCCTGTGTCCATCTGTCTGTGAGACTGCTTTGTCTTCCTACCAGTATCTCCTGTCTCCCCAACTAAGCTGACAGACCACTTAGGAACTGAAATGTTCACAAGAGCACATATTAAATCCCATGAGCTCTTCCATAACTCCATTCAGCTACAGACACAGACATTGAACATATGTTCAGGTGCTGACAGATCTGTGTATATTTGTTTGCATGTATGTAAATAAGAGAAATTGAACATCATATCTAACTGGAAACTAAGAAAGAAACAATGTGGGCAACAATTGTGGCTATTATTATATCCACATTTCACCGTCAAGAAAGTATGAAATGTAAAGGATGACGTTGCCATCATTCATTGTAGCACTGTGTGAAAATAATGACTAATAGAATGGCCACGTGTGGTATAGACTACCGGAAAATGGTCCTTGAGCCTCCCATACTTACTCTCACACCGTGCTCCAGCATCTTCTTCATGTGGGCAGTTGTAAACGTCCTCATTTTGCTCACACTGAGACAATGCATCTTCCATCCCACTGCAGTTGACGTCTTGAATAAGAACTTTTTGATCTTCTGGTGCAAGTGGCTTATATGATGCACCACTTTGGGTTCTGTTGGCTGCTCCACAATTCAGCTCCCGGCATACCACTACCAAGTCATTCCAGTCCCAGCCATCATCACACACAGTCCCCCATTGGCCATTGAGTTCTATCTCCACTCGCCCTTCACAGCGGTGAGCACCTCCTACTAGCCGAACTTTGGATGGAGACTCTACAAAGAGATGACATATTAGCTGGAGGCCTCAGAGAAGCAAATGTGTGCTTAGAGGCATATGCAGTCATTCTGGGGCCCATATACCTTTGACAGACAGCACGGGGGAGTTGGAGTCAGAATAGGAGAGGTAAAGGAACTTCAGGATGTGTTTATACTCTTAATTGTATGCAACCAAGAAATGACATTTCAAAACACACAGACATACTGATATCCTTATCAGATCCACAACTGAGACAAAGAAGCTGGCTGAAGACTTGGCAGAGATTTTAGACCCCCTAGTGGTCAGAATGAGAGGACCAATAAATGTCTACCCTCGATTTCATAGAGAAGGAAAGTTCTTCTCATAGAAGTAGTGGCTCTTACTGTGGGCCCTAGTCCAGCACAAAGTGTAAGGCTGATAGTTTTCAGTTCTTTCAGTTTTCTTGACTTTCTCTTGTGATAGCCAGATTGAGATAGTAGCAATACATACATTTTCTTCTCTTTGCTTTCATCGCACCTCTCACCCTTTCCTTCCATATTCCCCTTCCCCTTCTACCCCATCCTCCTCCTTTCTCTTTCCCTCTCCTGCTGTTTCCTATAACACCAACCATGTCCAAAAACCTAGCTCGGAAGACATTAGCAAGGGGAGAGTCAGTGCTTCAAAGGCTTAAACCCTGATGGTTTGACTAGAGATCTATGGGAAAGAAGGAGGTTCTTTGGAGCCTCTCTATAGGTTCTGAGGAATCAAGGATTTAGTTGTATTTTCTTACTAAAACTCTGTGTATGGGAAAAACCATAAATTTTGCCCTCCCCCACTAGGAAGAGGGAAGAGAAGGCAGTTAGGGAAACCGACGACTAGCCTTTCAGATAATACGTATGTACCGAGGGATTCCATGCTTCCAGTATTGCTTTGAGAACTCAGAAAAGGATGAGGGGAAAGTGGGGATTTATTACCTTTGAGAGATTTTATTCCAGTTCAAAACAATCTTGCCAAATCACTGTAGCCTCCAAGTAGTACAACAGAGGGCTGAATTAATAACATCTTCAATTAATGACAAAGTCAACTGAGAGGTCAAATGTAGTAGAAGAGACCACATTTGGCCTGGTGTTCCATGGCTGGCCCTGAGATTGACACCTCAGTAGAAGCCACCGTGATTGTCTACATGGTCACAGTCTGATTCCCAAAGACTGTATTTCCCACCCTCTACTCTGTTTCAACCTTGCGTAAACTCCCCAGACTTAGAGTCAACTTAGGAACAGCAGTTGACTAATACCAGTTTGGTCTACCTAGTTTTAAGCTTTATTTAGAAATTTATGTTTTGTTTACTGGTTCATTTTATTTATTTTTCTTTTTTTTGTGGGGAAAGCAGTATGAAAGAAGTTTATGAATTGAAACTAAGCCTAGAAGTTAAAATGTAACATTAAAAAACTAAGAAAAGACAGGAAGTGGGATTAGCCTAGATGTCTATCAACAGAAAAATGGAGAATGAAAATATGGTACATATACACAATGGAAATTTACTTGCCTTAAAGAAAAATGAAATTATGAAATCTGCTGGAAAATGGATGGATCTGGAAAATCATGTACTGAGGTCACCCAGACCCAGAATGATAAACATCACAAGTTCTCTCTCTTATGTGGATCCTAGCATGAAATGTTTAGGTTTGTATGTTTAATTTGGGGTGTTTATGAAGAAAGCTAGAAAGACCCATGATAGGGGAAGAGGAAGATGTCTTAAGGAATGAGGGAGATAGCAGGATAGACTAAAAGCAGAGTAATAATCCTAGAGGTTAAAGTTTAAATAGGATTAGGGGCTTGAAGACAGAGGAGAGGAAGGTGTGGGGTAATTTAGCCAAAAGCAAGGATCTATGAAGACCTGTTATGGAAACCTGGTGTGGGAGAATTGTCTGTATTCTGTCAATCATGATTTAAATAAACGCTGATTGGCCATTAGCCAGGATGTATAGGTGGGACAACCAGACAGGAAGTAGAGGAGAAGCAAGGAGAATAGGAGAATTCTGGGAAGCAGGAAGCTCTCTCGGGACTCCTGCCCAGACCACCAAAGAAGCAGGATGTGACCTGCCCTGCTGAAAAAGGTACTGAGCTATGTGGCTGACATAAACTAGAATAATGGGCTATGTAAGTTACATGAGCTAATAAGAAGCCTGAGCTAACGGGCCAATCAGTTTATAACCTAATGTAGACTCTCTGCGTGATTTTATTTGGGACCTAATGACTGTGGGACCTGGTGGGAGGACAGAAACCAACCAGGCCCATCATGCTACAGAAACCCAACACTTTGTAGGATAATTAAAAACACATTTTTTTGAAAGAATGAATTTGAACACAGGTACCCTCTGTGGGTGCATAATGCTTTCCACTAGAAGACATGAAAAGTCTCAGCGTTCAGCCATAAACAACACAGACTATTGTCACTGTTCTTGGTTGCTGACCATAAATAGACATTAAGGTACTGTTGCTGAAGATGCATCATACGGTTGTAGGATGTAGAGAAATCAAGCTGGAACTGACCTGAAAATTTCCTCCCTGCTCGCTTTTGTAGCATCAAAATTGCTATGCAGGCTGCAGGGGGGAGAAAAGTCACCAGTGGTATACCTAGTAGTGAATCTTGCCTTCTCTAAACTGACTTTGCAGGTGAAATATGCCAGCTCACTAATTGGTGCAATACAGTGGAAGAAAGCGATGGTGTCATCAACTGCTTTGGACTGAACTTGAGGCCTGCTCCACAAGAGAGAATTCATCCTTGGTACTATGAGCCCTACCAAAAGTCCATGACTGGGAGGTCATAGGTCATGGGGGGACTTATTGCTTGTGTCTTACTAAATGGACATGTTGTCAAATCGTTTTCTAAATATTTGTGTTTGTACATGTATATTAGTGCTTTCTTCAGTTTTGGCCAGAGAATCTTCTCTCTGCAGTGAGCATCAGTTAATAAAGAGGATCATAGCTGGCCAAAGTACTGAGAATAAGTGACCACTGAATAAGATATGTATATCAGCACCTCAGGGAACATGGTGGAAGAAGGAGAAGGAGATTAAGAGGTAAAGGATGGGGAGGAGTGCTATGAAGTGCTGTCTTCTGAGCACCGTGCAGTAATTTTCCAACTCATAGCAGCTACAGTTAGCAGCATTAGACTTGCACAAGATGACACAAGCTGACAGTCCAATAGGCAGCACCGATCAAAATAAGTGCCTCTTTTGGACTTTTAAGGTGGTTTTTGTTTGTTTTAAGGAGAGGACATGAAGGAGGAAGAGGGACATCTTGAGGGTGCCTGGAGAAGTGGGAGGGAGAAGTTGAGAAGAGTTATAATCAAGATACATAGTTTACACGTACAGAATTGTGAAAAAATACAAATGAAGAATGCTCTATTTTTAACAGAGAATGTTTCCATTGTTGTGCACTTGAATTTATGAACCTTGGTATTGGTATAAACCAAGAGTGTCATGTGGAAGCAATTTCTGGCTCATTGGATCTAAGATTAGTCTGGGTTGGCATTATTTTGCAGAGCAGGAAAAAGTTGCTATCAGGATCATGCATTGGCTAAGTTATTTTATTTTGGACTATAAAAGTCTTGTTCTAACGAATTTTTATATTTACTTATTTTTATGGAGTAGAAGACTAGAGAGCAGTTTCCAGAACACATGACGTAAACCAAGATGTCAGCAAGGATGAATGGAAAGGAATTGACCCGAGAAAGTCGAGTTGAGGAAATTCAGCTTGAGGGAAGAGGCAGGGAGGGGCAACTGTAATCTTGTCCCAACCGTGGGCTTGAAAGAAGGAAGATAGGGTTTATGGGGCGACATCCTTGGTGTGAGGAGACTGAAATGAGACCAGGGAGTGCCGCGTTGGTGACAGCCACGGAGGCTAAGAGAAAAGATCAAGTGATCTCATCACCAGGACTGGAGCCCAGAAGCAGCACCCTAACACATCAAGATGCATCTGTGTGGCAGAGGGTCTCACTATAACAACGTGTGGATCTGTCTCTGGTCACGCTTCCATCATCCAGCAAAAGAGAGCATAGAGTGGTAGTGTAAAAGAAACTGAAAGCATTGTCTGTGGTTCTTCCCCTCCCCTTTATCCCTGTCCTGCCTTCTCTTTCTCTGCCCTCAGCAGTGTCGTTCTCACCACTGTGCAGGCTCCTCAAGGAGGCAGCTAATGGGGGTCAAGCCACATAATGCATAGGGGAAGCATTGCTTCTTCAAAGCTGTCAATAAGGCTGAAGCAAACATGGACTGCAGGAATCCGGAAGGAGAAAAGGAATCTCTCTCTTGGGCAAGGCCACAAAGGGCCTGATGTGAAGACCAATGTATCCTGTTTGGATGTAGCGTGAATTGCTACAGCCACAGAGGACTCTTGGCAGGAAAATCACCCTGACCCATCCACACAACGCCAATTGGTTGGTATACATGCTAGAAAGGTGGTTGTTTGACCTGGTTTCAATCTCTTCACAGTCCAGGAAGCTATAGATTTTCTTCAGTCCTAAACCTAGAGGTTTATCTCTTGAGAACTCAACAAACAAACAAACAAACAAATAAAACAAACCCAAAAACCCAGATAGACAAAAAAATGCCTTACCTGAGAGGCAGGATTCAATAAAAATGGCTGAGATGGCTAAGGAAAGCAAAAGGAAGTAAGGTCAGAGAGTAAATTTCCAAGTCTTTGTTTAAATCACCCTTGCCAAACTTCTTAAGGGACCATGGGAGACACATAGCCTCCAAGAGCAGCCCTGTCATGGCCTTCTCCTGGCACCAGCCTCAAAGGAAACCATGGGAACCACAGAGGTCACTTCTAGCAAACCAGCTGACTTGACTGTAACTCCACTCAGACACTGGGCCTGGAAGTATCTACTACAGCTATTTACACTGATTGACTGGAGCTGCCTCAGGTGTGAGTGTGGTGATGTAGCATTTTGGTTCACAGAAAAGAGCACTGGAGGCCACCAAGCAGTCACTGGTGGGGAAGGCAATTATAACATGGGCAAGGTAGAGAGGCACGATCAGCTATGTTTGCTGGCACTGCAATTAGATGGGAGTAGGCAAACTCCTTTGTATGGAGCCAATAGTAAAAGTTTAGATTTGGGAGGCTGCATGCTCGGTTAACTGCTCAGCTCTGCCCCAGCGATGCAGAGAAGCATTGCCTGATTCCCTGGGAACCTTTGTTTATGGACATAATTTTAAATTTCAGGTAATTTTTATGCACTGTGAAATGATATTTTCATTTTGATTTCCCTCCACCATTTAACATTGTAAAAATCACTTGCAGTTTGTAAACTGTGATTCATCAAAACTTAATTTAAATCAGCAGGCCAGGCCAGCTTTTTATGAATCCCCAAATTCCAGCACACCTTTGGAATATGAGCGACTTTCTAATCTGTGTATGCTTGGACTCTTCTGTCAGCTTCTTCACACTGTGAAGTCCTGTAACCCTCAGTTGCCCCTGAAGCTAAGCATTTTCAATTATGTAATTTGCCCACCACATATGTTATAGGATTTTCCTGAATGGGCAAATATCTTTGGACCAGTCCAGAGTTTTCAAAGCAAATAGCTCTCTTCCTTTCTTTCATTCTTTCTTTTTCTTTTTTGTTTTTGTTTATTTTTCAAGACAGGGTTTCTCTGCAGCCCTGGCTGTCTTAGACCTCATTTTGTAGACTAGGCTGGCCTTGAACTCAGAGATCGGCCTCCTGAGTGCTGGGATTAAATGTGTGTGTCCCATGCCTGGAGGAGCCTCTTATTCTTCATCTTCACAGTGAGCCCACTTTCAGATGGAGGCCTTGTATATTACAACTGTCTAGGACTCAGTTATATGATATGTATGCATTGCATAACCTCTCACACCAAACAGGAGGACATGAGAGGACAGTGAATGTTCCCAGCTGATACACAGGAGCAGAAGGGGTACAGCCAATAAAGGGCTTGGAGCTTCTGAGCACCATCGACAGGAGCAGGTGTCGTAGATCTGAAGGTCTTTGTGAAGGAGGTGAGACTGTAGGTGAGCCTTGGAGGCTCAAGAGTAATCCACAAGAGGCAAGACTAGTTGTTGATTTCTGCTGGGATGTAAAAGTGTTTAAGGTGTGGTCGGGACACTTGGCTGCACATATGAAACTGAAAGAACAGTGTGGGCTTTGGCGATGTTCTCAGTAATCAAGACACTAAAAATGGATGTGACTTATTAGGATAGCAGATCAGTAGACATCATTCAATATCACACATTAATTACAGTACTAAAAGGCTTCTAGCAGGATATGAATTTGTAGTGCTAGCAGGGGATAGACAGAGATGGGAGACTCCCCAGTGCTTACTGACCAACCAGCCTAGACTAATTGGCCGGTTTCAAGTCAATGTAAGGTTGGCCAACAATACAAGGTTTTCCTCTGTTAAACTTACATACAACACACAAAATCCTCTTAAAAACTTATGGGGAATGTAACTTTATCTTTACTTCATGGATCAGAGAGCAAAGTTTCAGAGAAGTATAGTAACCACAAATTCAGTTAAGAGCCATGACTAAACATAATATTTCTTTGCATACCAAAACTCCATATTATCTAATATCTAGACCAGTGGTTCCCAACCTTCCTAATGCTGTGACCCTTTAATACAGCTCCTCATGTTGTGGTGACCCCCAATCATAAAATTAGTTTTGCTGCTACTTCATAACTATAATTTTGCTACTGTTATGAATCATATTGTAGATATCTGTTTTCTGATGGTCTAAGGCGACCCCTGTGAAGGGGTTGAGACCCACAGGTTCAGAACCCCTGATCTAGACTGACCTTGGGAAAATTAGAGAACTGTGAGAAACACTTTTCAGAGGACACTGGACTAACAGACAAATGAAAGATCTTGCAGCTCTGCTTTCTTTGTTTCTTTTTCTTAAATGAATACTTTTTAAAAGAACTGAGGTACAGAAAGAAAATACTCCCAAGGGGTAAGTGGGAGCTACTCAATAAAATCTCCACGACTTTTCCCGTACTCTGACTGTCACCCACCACCTAGTCTTCTCCTTCAGTAATAGTACATTTAGGGAATCGTGTATACAAGGAAATGCATGGAAGATTGTGTAAATACAGGGAAATAGACAAAAACCTGGCAATTAAGGCAAACTTCAAATATGGATTTTGGGGCTTTCTAAGCTTTAGAGCAGGTTACCGTCTATAGAAAGCTATTCTTGAAAGATACCTGAATCAGGATCGGAGACTACCCTCCTGGTGAAGTTTCCAGAAATCCCTGAAGTCTAGACAAACAGGAGCAGAGACACTCACCGAGCATCAAGTTTAACAGGAGAGCCATGAGCTAGGCAGCTGAAGATGGTGTGCTGAGTGAGGCTGGATTTAGGTTTCAGGCAGCAATGTTGGGTTTGAATGCTAGGGAAGGAAGAGAGACAAGTCCTGTGTGTAGCAGGACTTTTATCAAATGGCCCAAAGCCAGTGGGCCCAGGGGAATGGAATACAGATATGCTGAGTCAGGGATGATAGAGACAGATGTGCTGAGTTCAGCATGCCTACAGGAAGGGAGGTGACAGAGTGGTGAAGATCCTGAGAAGGGCATGGGGGAGGCTCTTATTGTCCTGTCTTCATTGTACCGAAAGCCTTGTTCAACCTTTCATTGCTTCATTCTGTCCTCTATGTAAATGAGTTCTCATAAGGGAAGGTAGGTTCCCCAGTATGATCCTCTTTCATTAGAAGCCTCGACCATAATTAGCCTCCAAAGGTGAGGTCTGTGGGGCAAGTAAGTCAGTTTGAATGACTTGATTTCCAAATGAAGCACCTAGAAAACACAGGGCCTAGAGATCAAAGAATAAATGCAAAAATCTCTTGAAGGCCTATCTGTGATCATGATTGGGTATTTATCTCTGCTGGGAGGGCGGGCTTTCCTGCCTTCAACCAGCTTCCCAAGTGCTGAAAAGAAGAAGGCCGAATACTTTGCTGGTTGTGCCCACCTTTGGAACTTGGATGGCCACAGGTGCCCATAGTGATGGAAAGACAGACAGCCTTTCCTAGGCTCGGGTGGCCTTCAGTCTAAATTATGATGGAAACAAATTGAGCCACACATCCCTCAGGCTCCTCAGCCCTCTGGCTTTCTTTATTGTTCAGCACACCTGCCTTTCAAGAGCTATCAGACCGATTTCACGGAGCATGCAGCTTCACACAGTATTCGCTGGTGATGGGCTATCTTAGCTCACTTGGCATGAGACTTGGATTATTGTAGGATTTAGGCTTAATGCTGAATTTCTCTGTTTATTTGTTTTAAATATAATAAAAAAGATAATACCATGAGCCAGCTCAGGATGGGAGACTAACACATAATTCAAGGTTCCCTTCAGATATGAAGTTTATTAGAAAAGAGAAGACTTTGGGGCCATGATGGGACCTTGAGGTGGAAGGGAGAACATTAGAGAGTATAATTTGGAGAGCTAAACATGACAGGGCTTTAAAGGGAAAAGACTGGTTGGAGGGGAATTTCATCATGAGTGAGATTGAGGGGACACACTGAGAGGGTATTGTGGGAAGAGACCAAAGGAGCCTTCAGAGTACCTCCCTGAGAAAATCCCCATGAGGAGTATCAGGTCAAACCCGAGAACAAAGGAAAAGTCTAACATTTTATAACCTTTTATGCGTGGCAGGAAGTTCCGCATCACATGATATTGTTCAGCACAGCATACGTGACACAGAGCATGGAGAGCTATCAAGTCACAGCACGCATTTCCTAACTCTGCCCCAGAGAGTGCTGCAAGGCGTCATTAGGGTCTGCTCTATATCCTAATATTAATTTTCTTCAAAAACAGTTTTCAGCAGCTGTGAGTGCCAGATAATTTGTTGACTGGAGTGAGTGACTAGGTGAACAAAGGCTGGTTTGTAATACCAAAAGAGTAAGTCTAATAATTACAATAGTACAAAAACATCTGTTGTAAAAGAGGGAAGTAGAAGAACTTTGGGGACACAATGTAGGAAATGACTACTTCTACTTGGGGAAATTTAAGTTTAAAGTAGGCATCAGGGCTTAAGAAGTGAGTGAGTGGGGTGTTGGCAGGAGAAAAGCTGGGCTGGGCACGTGCAAACAAAAGTACAGTTGTCCATTTGCGGAACAACAGGTAGGCAGCTGGGGTGGCAGGATGGCGGAGCGGTCAGCATTCTCGGGCTGTTGGGTCAGATTGTAAGTAAAATGCTCTGCATTCTCTTCCATCCTTTAGGTCCCTGACACAATAACAGTTCACCATGAAAAGTAAAAGCCTTTGTTGTACCCTGTGGGCAAAAAGCACCCTGGAGAGTACATACTTGTGGTTGAGGAACGTATGAGATTGAGTGAAAGAGGAGGAAGGAGGGAAAAAAAGTCAAAATATTTTCTTGATGAAATGCCTTAATAACACATGAGGAAAGGAAAACAAATTTGCCAGTCAGCAGAGACGTTATTTCATAGGACACAGGCCGCTATTAACGGTATTTTGCATCTGTTGTAGAACTCTTTGCTCAAGCACAACAGCTCATTACCATCCTAATCAGAGCAGCCAGAACGACCCACAAGGGGCCTTTAACAAGATTGGCCTGCGTACATTCCCTAAGAGAGGCGGGAGAGGAAAGACAGGGCCGCACCTGAGGCCACAGCCACTCCCTCCTCCCGTGTGGCCCATCCCAGTGGAGGCGATTCTGCCCCAGCTGCAAATGGGATCCGCAGGTAGCAGTTTTTATAGGAGGTAGAAAGTTAACTGCAGCAGGGAGAGAGTCCACACAGCTGTAAAGATGTGGAATCTGGCTTTTCAGTGATACAGCTCTCTTAGGGTTGCTTACCCATGCCAAATAAGTTTGTTGCTTCAGCAGGTTGGATGTGGGTGGGACTATTACTTTGAACTGTTGGCTGGGGTAAGACATCAGTTCATGTCTCTCCAGTAAAAATTCCCACAATAGCATTGTAGAGCATGTGTTCTGGTTTCAGCATGGAAAAACTGGAAGGGAGGAAGACTATTACTGGGTCATGGAGACTCATTAATAGAACACTGCGATGGAACTTTGTGGCCCATGCCTGTGGTACTAGCATTCCAGAGACTGAAGCAGTATCAATCCAGTCTGGGATACATAGTGAGACCTGTCTCAAAAGAGAGGGGGGAGGGGAGGGGGGGAGGGAGACAATAGGGAAAGAGAGGGAGGGAGGGTGGGAGAAAGAGAGCTCACCGGACCACTGACCTAGTTCAAAGGAAAGAGTATGTGAACAGAAAGTATAGTGTTTAGAGTGGAGGACAAAATGAATAGGATGTTTATCATAAATCTGCAAGGCTGTATTGGGATGGGAGCTTGTAGAAACTCGAAGTCTTGAAATTATTTTATTTAAAACATTTATTTATTTCTCTTTTATGAGACTGAGTGTCTGCCAGCATTTACATATGTACGTGTACCGCATGTGCTGGTGTTCCAGGAGGCCAAAAGAGGACACTGGGTCCTAGAACTAAAGTCATAGATGGTTGTGGGCCTTCTTGTGGATACTGGGAACCAAACCTGGGTCCTCTGCAAGAGCAGCCATTGTGCTGAGCCATGCCTCATTTTTCTGTTTCTTTTGTTTGTTTCTTTGTTTTAAATTTTTATTGTTAGACCATGTCTCACTCTACAGCCAGGCTAGTTTGGAACTTAGAGTGTAAACAATGCTGGCCTAAGACTTGTGATAATTCTCATGGTTCAGCTTTTGAGTGCTGGGATTACAGACAGGCTAGAGAAGCTTTTTTAAAAAACAGCTGAAAATAGGTGTCTGTCCATGTTCATACCGCAATCAAATGACCTACTAATAAGCCCTCTATTACTTACATTCTTTTCCATCATTGGAGAATTTCATACATGCCCATAATATGTTTTAATCAAACCTCTCCCCAGTTCCTTCCTCTCTTATTCCCCCAACCACTTTTACCTCTAAAATTCCTGTGCTCTGTTTCTGAGCCCACTGAACCCACTTAGTGCTGTCTGTACATCATGGGTGCAGGATCATCTATTGGAACCTGGGTAGCCTCTCAGAGAACATATTCCTGACTGAAACTGAATCTCCCTCTCCCATTAGCCAGGAATTGCAACAGCTCCTCAGCTAGGCTCAGGGCTTCATGAACCCCTCCTCCATCCACAATGAGATCTCAGCTGGCTTGATGCTGCACATGGATGCTGGAAGTTTATGTTTGCAATGTTCCTGTCCTATCCAGCAAACACTGTTTCACCGCAGAAACTGTCACAGGCTCTTACAGTCGTTCTCCCCCTCCTCCAAATGACTCCTTATGACTGTATAGTTATGAACCTTGTTTGTCTGTTTATTTATTTATTTATTTATTTATTTTTGTTATTGGGGGAAAGTTGGGCATGTGCATGTGAATGTATCTTGCCTGTAGAAGCAAGGATCCCTTTGGAGCTGGTGATAGATAGCTGTGAGAAACATGATATGAGTACTGGGGATTGAACTTGGATCCTCTGGAAGAACAATACATGCTGCTCTCTCCTGAAACATGCTCTGGAGAGATGGCTCAGCAGTTATGAGCACTAGCTGCTCTTCCAGAGGATCTGAGTTCAAATCTTTCTTGATTTCTATGCCATAATAATCCCTGAGGCTTGGGGCTATTGATTGGGTATACCACAGAACACTACACAGTCTTTTATTCTTTGTATGTTGTTGGCCAGTTGTGAATCTCCATATTAATTAGCATCTACTGCTAAAAGAAGCTCCAGTGGGGGTTGGTTCATAAATCTATGGGTATGTAGGTAAGAACTCAGGAGGCAGTTTTTACTGTGTTCACTGTGCTTGCTTATTTTTTATGCCAACTTGACACAGGCTAGAGTCATTTTAGCAGAGTGGAGCTCAAGTGAGAAAATGCCCCATTTGCATTTTCTTGATTGAGTGGACCCATTCCATGGGAGGGTGCAGCTCTGGATGGGTGATCCTAGTTCTACAAGAAAGTAGGCTGAGCAAGTGATAAGGAGCAAGCAAGTAACACTCCACCATGGCCTCTGTTTCAGCTCCTGACCAGGTTCCTGCCCTGACTGCCCTCAATTATGGACTGTAATGTGGAACTTACAGCTGAAATAAACACTTTCCTCCACCAGCTGCTTTTGGTTGTGGTATTTTATCACAGCAATAGAAACCTACTTACTGAATAATACTATTAGGTGCTCTCCTAGAGCCTATGATCTACATAACTGTGGATTCTTGGCCTAACTAAATCTCCCAGACATGAGCTCTGTTGTATGGAACAGGCCTTAAATCCAATTAGAAGTACTTGGTTATGCCCATAAGAGTTGGTACCCAGCACATTTTTCAAGCACAGTGCTAAAGTAGCTAGCTGAGTCCACTGCTGAGTTTTCTCCCCCAGTAATGTGCATAGAAACTTCCAGCACTATGGAACCTAGCTAGAAGGGATAAAGCTTGATTTCTGTATCCTATAGCTCAAGTATATGATATCTTCAGAATGAGGTCTTTCTATTAAATTCTGGAAAATAACAAGACCAGTGGTAATAGCCTATAATGTTTGGGAAGGGCTGCCTATGGGAATCCACTGACCAACAACTTGAAAAGAGTTAACCCATACCTGTCACTGAGTTTTTGTTTGATAGGCTATGATGTCAGGAGGAGTTATTGTTCTCCCATTATAGCCTAACTTCATTTAAACCCCTGTTACATATGTATGTATTTTAGGAAACATCTTGATTTTCTTATGTGTTGTGAGTGGCGAGTGGGCTGCATTCCCTGCACCTGGCTAGCTTAACCCCCAAAATAATTACACAGAAACTGTATTCATTTAAATACTGCCTGGCCCATTAGTTTTAGCCTCTTATTGGCTAACTCTCACATCTTGATTTAACCCATTTTTAATAATCTGTATAGCACCACGAGGTCGTGGTTTACTGGGAAAGATTCCTAACCAGTGTCAGTCTTGGACAGGAGTTTCATGGCATCTGCCACACTACCTTCTTCCCAGCATTCTGTTCTGTCTACTCTGCCTACCTGACCTCTGCCCTATCAAAAGGCCAAGACAATTTTCTTTATTCACCAATGAAAGCAACACATAGAAAGAAGGACCTCCTATACCATTTCCCCTTTTCTGTTTAAATAAAAAAAAAAAAAGGCCGTCCCAGCCTCTCTTGGCTGTGTTCCACCACCCGGCTATCTTAGCTCCCGAAATAACCACATGAAAATTGTATTAATTAAATTACTGCCTGGCCTATTATATCTAGCCTCTTCTTGGCCAACTCTCACATCTTGATTCAACCCATTTTTAATAATCTGTATAGCATCACAAGGTTGTGGCTTACTGGGAAAGATTACTAATTGGCGTCCGTCTCAGGCAGGAGAAACATGGCGTCTGCCACACTACCTTCTTCCCAGCATTCCGTTCTGTCTACTCCACCTACCTGATCTCTGCCCTATCAAAAGGCCAAGGCATTTTCTTTATTCACCAATGAAAGCAACACATAGAAAGAAGAACCTCCTACACCATTTCCCCCTTTTCTGTTTAAACAAAAAAGAAAGGCTTTCATCTTAACATACTAAAATTACATATAACAAAACAGTTATCAAGCAAGAACTACAGTTACCATATTTCTATCTATTTTATCTTTTATCATAACAAAGGAAAACTATAACTATAAATTCTTCTACTCCATCAAAGACTCCAGAAGGATATGATATTACCTAAGTGAATGAGAAGTAAGCAACTTCCAAATCTCTAGAAGTGACAGAGACATCTTGCTGCCTGGACAGTCACCCAAAGTTCTTTTGTACCATTGGGGCATCCATCTTCAGCCTACAGGCCCACAGTATCCAGCAGACTTTTCCATGAAGCAGGAAACTTCAAAGACAGTTCAGTCACTTTCTCCTGTATCCTGCAGAATGTCTCATAGACTCTTTCATGAATCAGGAACCCCAAATCATCTCACCTTTAGGCAAGTTCAGCAGTCTTCTCTCTGCAGGTTCTTCATGTCCAGTTTATGCAACAGTCCAGGCAAGAGCAGTTTCTTGCCCAAATGGCTAGTAAACTCCATAAGGAGCCTCTTCAATGCTCATCTTCCTCTTGAAGTAGATTGGTGGTGCCAGGAGCAGATGTGTCTCATTGTCATGAAAAGCCTTAAGTTACAGAAACATTTAAAAGGCCATATTCTGTAGTCTTTGAGAGATATGAAGAATGTCTATCTAACATACCTCTATATATCTAGAAAATGTAACTAACATGACTACAAGCTTGACTATTACCAATGATTATCCATTAACAACCTATATTTCCTAATTATACATTACATTTTTAAATGAACTACACAATCACAATACCCTAACCAAGATTAGAAATATAACAAAATTGACCTTAAACTTGTATCAATAAATCAAGATTTATACCAATGCAAATTATTCATATCTATATCATATCCCCCTTTAAATATAAGAGAACATATATAAACAATATTTAAGAATATGGATGTAGCTATTTCTCTCCAAACTTCTTCCTGCTGTATGGGGGCGCTGTTAATCAGGTCTTTCATGGTGTGTCCTGTGTGCCAGGTTCATCTCAGTCACCAGTTGAGTGAAGTAATTTTCTGAAGATGTTCACAGTGACCTTCAGGAGGGTGTGGTCTATCAAACCACATTGTTCTAGAAGGAATCCACAGGGTCTCATCCTCTGTGAAAACAAAAGAAGAACCTCTTTTCCAAAGCATCATATCCTTAGACCCAAATTCTGAAGTCATAATACTTTTCTAATATCCATGTTGGTTTGGCTTAGCAGACCACACAATGAAATGTCTCTTTGCAGTTAGTTCCTTCACAGTCAAAAAATTTAAAGAAAACACAATAAAATACATAATCCAGATATTCTGTGAATTTTCCATTTTTACGTGTCTTATTTTTATTTCTTTTAATATGTAACTATCTGTACTCTGTCACTTTAAAGACTTTACCCTTTTTTTAAAAAGCATCTCTCTATACTCTTTATTTCTTTTCTCTTTTACACCTACTACGTACCTTTATTCAAGAGTGTGACCCATTTAGAGGTCTTCTGTGTCTGAATCTGTCCTATTGTGAATCTGTAATTCTTTACTGTCTTGAAGAGCTTTTAAAATGTTAAGCAGCTTGGTTGTAGCTGCTCTGGATGTTGGCTCCACCTCTCTTCAATTTCAAAATGGTGGAGGTATCATTTCTGCCAGCTCTGGGGCCACCAGGCAGGAGCCACGCTCAGCACTTTAACTCTGAGAATGAGCTTTTTATCTGAGTTACAGCAGAGCACTGCACAGCCTGGAAACATCTCTCCGTATGCTGGCAGAAATCTGCCATGCTCTCCCACCTGCCTAAGCCTGATCCTGCTGTCTGCCCAGGCAGGAAGAGCTGAGTCACAGGCATGGTCTCAGAGTACTTTCTTCCCGATCCCGAGCAGGCACCCAAACATCCAGTCCCATAAAAGCCATTGAAATGCTTCATAGCCAGAGTTCGCGCTGGCAGCACAGCCCATGAAACCGTGTTTTAAAACTGCATGGCTTTTTTTATTTTGTTACGGCTGCTGAGTCAGGAAATTCTCTCTGAAAGGAGCTATGGCATGCTGCCAGCTGTGCTAAACTCTATATTTGTGTCTATAATCCCTTTTTAAGCCCTCTCAGGTTTTACGTGGAGTTAGTTGGCCACATTGGGCAGCCAATCTGTAGTATAAGGAGTGGGCCGCTTGTCCCAGCCACCATTGGCTGTGTCCTGCCACCCAGCTATCTTAGTCCCTGAAATAACCACACAGAAATTGTATTAATTAAATTACTGCCTGGCCCATTATATCTAGCCTCTTCTTGGCCAACTCTCACATCTTGATTCAACCCAGTTTTAATAATCTGTATAGCACCACAAGGTCATGGCTTACTGGGAAAGATTCTTAATCAGCATCAGTCTTGGACAGGAGTTTCATGGCGTCTGCCACACTACCTTTTTCCTAGCATTCTGTTCTGTCTACTCTGCCTACCTGATCTCTGCCCTATCAAAAGGCCAAGGCAGTTTTCTTTATTTGCCAATGAAAGCAACACATAGAAAGAAGGACCTCCTACACCATTTATGCATTTTCAAAGGTCTTCAGTGTTAGTAAGTCATTACCACATTCCTTCCTCTACTCTGCCTCCCATCCTCCATGGCTTATAATCCTTCCTATTTCACTATTCACCTTTGAACATTCAGATCACTTACATTCTATCCTCTTTCCCTTAAAATACATACACACTGCCATACTGTGGTTTCCTGTTTCTAAGGGTACTCCAATTTAAACACACACACACACACACACACACACACACACACACACACACACACACACACACAACATGAAGGGCCTAATTGTCGGGGTTTATGTCCCGCCTGGTCCCCCTAGCCATTTAATCCCAGAGAAAATCACACAGAGAGTCTACATTAGGTTATAAAGTGATTGGCCCATTAGCTCAGGCTTCATATTAGCTCTTATAACTTATATTAACCCATTATCCTTATCTATGTTAGCCACATGGCTCAGTACCTTTTTCAATGGGGCAGGTCACATCCTGCTTCTTCGGTGGTCTGGGCAGGAGTGAGAAAGAACTTCCTTCTTCCCAGAATTCTCCTATTCTCCTTGCTTCGCCTCTACTTCCTGTCTGGTTTTCCCACCTATACTTCCTGCCTGGCTAATGGCCAATCAGCGTTTATTTAAAACATGATTGACAGAATACAGACAATTCTCCCTCACCCCCCCCCCACATATAAAGTGAACATAAAGCTTCTGTCTTTCAGGATCTATATTGCCTCACTCAAGGTGATTATTTCCAGCTCCAGTGAACATTTTTTTTTGCTTTTTATCATTAAATATAAGTCTGTTATTGAAAAAAACCAAACCAAACCAAAAAACATTCTAATCTCTCACAGGAATGAGACCCAAGGACTTTAAACGGCAGCAGTGACCCTGTCAGTCTGGGGCACTGTGACAGCTGAGAAATACACAGGACATGGAGACTGTGGCCTCCACTGGGGTCACAACAAAGCCACAGTGGTCTCCTTTCCTGCAGGTACATGAGTGAGAGGTCCAAGCTCGAGGCAGATAGGAGATGGCAGTCAAGAGGGGCATCCACAGGAGGAAGCCTGCTATCCTGACTGCCTAGGCCACATCCACTGGCTGGCTGTGTCCTGCTGACCCCAAAACTTGCCCCAGTGTTTTTATGTCCCCACTGGGCTCTGCCTGAACCTTTCTGGACTCGCTGGGAACTGCCCCTAAAATGAAGCATTGTAGCTGAGAGGCTAAGAACCTGGCTTTGCTGATCAGGAAACCCCAATTCACCCCCTTAGCCACATTCCAGTCATGGTGTTGTGAACAAGAGCTATGATAGCCCTTTGGGGGTGGTTTTGCTGACAAGGATTTGCCCTGCTTTTGGGTAGCGTGATCAGTTTTTCATTTCTGCTTTCCCTTAGGTAATGAGTGTTTATGTAATTTGATCTTGATTAACCCATATTCCTGTTCCTCTTTTCAATGGGAATTCAACAGCGACAAGTAGTTTCTGTGACTCCTCAGAGTAGCAACAAGAGGGGAGGCCAGCCACTTCCTAGTGCCAGTAAGTCCTCAGTCTCTCATAGATGCTTCCCCGGACATCTCTGCTCCAAACTGAGGCCTTGCGATGGACACAGACTCTCATGAGAAAAGGGCCCTCATCTCAAGATTTCTGACTAAATGGCTCAGCATAAGCCCATGAGAAAAGAGGAAAGAGGCACTATCCGGAGAGGTCCTGCCACGCTGGGAAGCATCCCCACCAGGGCTGGCCATCACTGGACTGTGCTGCCCTCCATGGAGGACAGTGTCCTGATGGGGAAATGTGAGTTCCTCTGGAGTCACACTCACAGTTTTGTCCTGTGCATTTTTTGCCTGCCGTGGGAATGGCGCATTGGGAAATCCCAGTCTTCCTCACTAGCGACAGGATGGTTTACTTTGACCTGTGTGACCAAGACTGCTTATTTTCCCATAGGCCCTACCCCCCTTGGTGTCTGCAGCATCCCTGCTGCACATGTCCTAAGGAGTAGGAGAGTGTCCTTTAGGCTAACCCTTTTATTTACTGGAAAATGCTGCCTACTCTTGGCAAGAAGGTAAAGGTGTAGAGATGGCTGTAATGTTCAGAAAGGCTAAAGTCATCTAGTAAAGTGAGGAAGAGGGAAAATAGACCTGTGCATTCTGAGCATTCTGTCATCTGCATCCTCACTCATTGCTCTCAGAAATCTCGAGACTGGTAGAAGCAGCTTACTAAAATGTTGTGTCCATCATGACTCCCTGCTGGGGCTCTCCTGACTCATCACTGGACCTGACTGAAGAGGGAGGGCAGTTAGAGATGAGCTTATTAAACCAGTGCATCTGTCTTCATGCCGCCTGAGGAATCCTTTTCAACAAATTCTACTCAGGGATTGAAATAGGAGTCTTAACTTTACCACAGAAAAGTATTTTGGGACAAACAATTGTGAAGTTGAGTTGGAGGTCATTAAGAGTAAATTTTAACATAGATTTATGCATTTATCTAACGGAAAAAGGGAAACTAGGGGAAAGAATAAGACACAACCAAGAGTATGGATGTGGGGTCTCAAGGAAGCCTTGTTTAAATGTTTTAGCTGAAGCCATTGGACAGTTTTGGTTGTTCTTGAGTTATGTCTCAAAAGTTTGCTAAGAGACTCTTTTCCTGCTTTTTTTTTCTTTTTTTTTAATAAAAAATGTGGCTTTCTGGAGGTGTTTGGCTAGAACTGTAATAGGCCACCTAGTTTTTACAAGGCAGTTAAAACAGGTTTATTTTCATTTTTACTGTAAATGTGGTTTCTTGTGCTACATCTATAAATTTGAAGATTTGATCTGGGAAAGAGAAAGGCCATACTTAAAAGTTATTAATACTTAGGATTTTACCATGGTTCATTGTTATTTGATTGTTTTTTGAACTATCACTATAAAAGGAAATAGTATCTCTATGTAGACAACCTTCACAGAAGATATTAATTGCACTGAAACTCCCAACTATCCGTTGACAAGAGGCTGCATCTAGAATACAAGTTCAGGGTTTCTTTCCCTTCCTGCATTACCTATGTCCACTATCATCCTATCTGCATACTAATAACATTTCTTTCAAGATCTAAGTATCATAATAAAAGTCTTAATCCTAGCATATAAACAAAGATTCTTTTGTTGCTGTCTTGAGATAGAGATTCACCATGTGACCCAGGATTACCTGGGAATCACTGCCGTGGTTCAAGCTCATCTCATATTTGTGGCAATCCTTCTCCCTCAGCTTTCCAAGTTCTGGGATCACAGGCGTGCACCATCATGTGTATCTAAACATAAGAATTTTAAGGGACTCTCTTATTTGTAACTCTGTTGTATCCTTTTGTTTATTCATATAACATTTGGTGAACATTAATAATTTAACTATATATTAATAAATGTTATAAATAATAATTGGCTAAAATTTTTACTTAGTATTAATATCTTAATACTAATCTTTACCACTTGACCAATATCAATAAGTTGTAAGCAGTGGTATAAAATAAGTTTGGTAATGCAATTTCCATCCAACTATAAATGAAAAAAATTGAGGCAGGAGAATAGTGATTTATACAAGAGAAAGGTCCAGGTATTATTAACATATGAAATATGGCAACAGAGAATGCCTGGAAGCCCTTATTCTCAGAATTCTTTACTCAATAGAGCATCACTTGAGTCATAAGAATTTGGAGAGCCCCATTTTGCCCTCTTAGAGATAGGCTATCTCTACACTCCTCTGCACCTCTCCTTACAAAAGTATCCTCTTTCCTCTAACTGTCCATGTGAAAACTTACTGGAGAGAGGCACAAGAACTAGGAAACCCCAGAAGTTGCCCTCCACACTGGAAGATGCCTGTGCAGTGTGGGGTAATTGCTCTATACGAATGGCAATATACCATGGTAGTCCATATACCATGCATGTGACATTGATACTGAAGCCTTATATCCCAAAAGGCAATATCAAGACTCAACACCTTCGAGGCTTAGAAGAGATACTTTAAAGATAGTCAAACTGTTTTATAGGGTTTCATTTGGTTTATGTTATTGCGAGAGGCTAACACAAACTTTTGACATCTCCCCTCTTTCTCAACTCATCACTACAAAATCTTTGATAACAGCTGCTTCCTGAAACTACTGTTTTCCAAATGATCTTAGTTTGGGCAGAAACATTAAAGCCTGGAAATGTAATTACTACAGTACTTGCTTTGGTGCATGTGTGAAGCTGTGAAACAGGTCAATGTTGCCAATGTTAAGCCATCTTGCACATCTGGGTTTTATAAGACAAACCAAGACTTTATCCAATGACAAGGAATGGAATCAAAGAATGACTTTAAATAGAGATTCCAGTGTACTTTTTTACCTTTCTCCTAATAAATTAAATATCTCAGCTATCCCTCAGAACATTTTACATGTGTTCACTGAAATTTGGAGGAAAGGACATGTCCCTGACTCAAATCTTCATATACCTACGGGAGAGTGGCTGTCTAGAGCCTGTACACCAGGTTTCACCTTAGAAACATGGAGGTTTGATGTAGATGCCATCCATTTAAGGCTGAGCACTTCACAATCTATTATTCACTACATGTTAATGGATTTCTGTTGAACATCATCCACTGCAAATAGAAGCTTCTCCAATTATAATTGAGATACATAATTGTGACTTGGTTTTGGACTATGTTCAAATAGCAGAATAACAGTAGGAGGTACTCCCTAGGGTCTCTAATATGTCTGCCCATAAGTTCTTGGTTCTAGGTATGGCTTTCATACTGTGGAACAGGGCTTAAAATTCAATCAGAAAGTGGTTGGTTACTCAAATGACTTTTTTGAGCCAACATTGTACCAGTGAGCATGTCTTGCAGACCAGTCAACATTGTAGTTTTCAGGGTATAGTTGATTTCTAGAGACCTGCTTCAGTGGGGTTCAGGTCCCAATGAGTAAGTGTGGAGTCACTGGGGAGGGAGACACAACCTGATCATGAATTAGTATGGCTACTAGTGCATTTATTGAAAAAAGAATACACTTTTTTGTAAGTCAATAATTTAGTCACAGGTGACATTGAAAGCAGACTCAATGACTCAGGGATGGAAAGCGGCCATTATCTTTGTTACGACATTTTTCCTGAGACAAGAGCAGTTAGTTCAGCAAGTATCTAAATGCCTATTATTCTCATAGTCCACCAGGAGCCCTCTTAACATCATTGTAAGGGCCACAAGTTTCTCCTGTTAGAGCTAAGGAGAATGACTATTTCTAGCGAGCAGGAACTTCCCTTAAGTCCCTGTGGGAATGGAAGCTCTTATCCAAATGCCTGAACTTGGAGAAAGAACTTCTGGGGACCAAACTCTCCACTACAATCTAAGAGCAGTTTTCATTCCTCAAGGGTATGATGTAGGATAAGAACTGTTGCTCCCTAGTTGCATTCTTTCGTGTCTTAGTCTTACTATATGAGCCTGTTCCCCTCACACGCTCCCAAAAGGGAAGGTAGGTCCTGTTGCCTTACTCTTTTCCCATTATATCGTACCGTCCTGATTTCTTTTTTTTTTCATACATTGTTTTGTTTTATTTTTTCCATTCAAGAACATAATTAAAGAAATAAATTTTTTTTCCTTTCTTCCCCTTCTCCCGGTCCCCTCTCACTACCCCCCCACCCCTCCTCCCTCCCCCTTCTTCCTTGAAAGAGGGCATGGTGCCCTGCCCTGTTGGAAGTTCAAGGCCCACCCCCATCCCTCCTGGCCTAGGAAGGAGTGCATTCAAAAAGACTCGGTTCTCAAAAAGATAATACATGCAGAAGAGATAGGTTCTGGTGTCATTGTTTGTGGGTTCTCCATCTGCCAACTTTCGCCGCCACATTCAGAGAGTCTGGTTTGATCATATGCTCATTCAGTCCCAGTCCAGGTGGATTGGTGCGCTCCCATTAGTTCAGGAACACTGTCTCAGTAGGTGGACCAGCCCCTCACGGTCCTAACTTCCTAACTCATCTTCTCCCACCTTCTGCTCTTCACCTGCACCTTGGGGGCTCAATCCATTGCTCTGATGTGAATGT
>PVIU01013047.1:0-57723 GCA_004026605.1 Ondatra zibethicus | reverse complement strand
TTTTACTTCAATCTCTTAAAATAAGATCTTTAAATATTTATCTTCTCTTTCAGCCAGAAAATTGTGTCTATTTTATAGTAGCCAAATAAATCATATAAGAATAATTTCACCAATGATTATTTTGGTTGCTTCTGAAACAGATTGTCTAATTCTGACTTAGCAGAGAGATTGCAGTCATGACCTGGCCCTGAATTAGAGATTCTTGGATTCTGAACATAGTCCCCAGCAAGCACATACCATTTTGCCAAAGCCCTAAGACTCAAGTTTCACTCATGGCTTTAAAGGATTCTAACATGAACTTGAACTCATCAGCATTTAGGTTTTCTGCAGCTAACTTAACATGACAGTTTCATTTATTTATTTTTATTAATTTTTAAATTTCATATATTACACTGTATTTACATCAGTCACCCTTCACTCCTCTCTCCTATCCTTTCACCCATAGCCCACACATTCTTTCTCAGGTTTATGTCCTCTTTTCTTTAGTTATTGTTACTACACACACATACACCACATATCACACAGTGGTACATACGCTAAATCCATTTATTGTTGCACCATAGGGCATTTCTGCAGATTGGTAAAGCACTAGGCAACATTAAAACACTATCTGATATAAGAAAATCAATTGGCAGCTTCTACTAAGAATTTTAGCGAGCAACAAAAGAAAGTTCGTTAAGGCTAACAGGAAAGCAAGGACAGTATCACCATTCTTTGATGAAGCCTGTATATTCTGCCACTTTGTTCCTTCTCAATGCTGTTTGAATATCTTTTTTTCAACTTAACACCATGCTGCGTCCTACCAAAGTCAATTCTAAGCATATCTACTACCATTTCTTCTATTTTGGGAAAATAAAAAAATTAAAGAGAAGATGCTGTACCTCAGAACACCTCAAAGAAGGAATGCTCTAGATAAACATGGTGGCTCCTGCCTGCAATATTAGCATTTAGGAGGCAAGACCAGCTTAGGCTGCATATTCACAGGAACAACAAAACACAAGAAAGCAATTCCTTATTGTTTACACTTACTTTCTACCTGAAACATTTGTCATATTGCTGAGATGATCTCAACAGCTAGTAGAATCCTTAATGACATCTAAAACCTCCATGAAAATGTTCTTAGTAGACTCATAGACTAAAGTGTGATAAGAATCCCGAAGCTGAACAGTAGAATACTTATTCAATAAAAGCTTCCATTTTGTAGCATTTCTGTGTCATGTGCAGTCTTACTTGTCTTAACAATGTTATATTTCTTCCTCTGTTTCCTTGGCTATAGGTCTCCAAATTAAATGTAATTACTTAATAGGAATCCATAACAAAACTAAGACAGCTCTGACCACAGTTAGTTCTTAAAATAATTCTTGATCTTTTATTTTTTATGAGAACAATGTTTAGTCAAGACTGAAGAATATTTTTAAGAGGTTATAAATCAGATTAAGTGTCTGCTTTCAGGTCTCAGTATCTGGGAATGCTGCCAGATTGCAATCTCGGAGATTGAGTCACTTTACATTAGGAGAGCTTGTTCCAGTGATACTCAGATGACTCATGGCTTCTAATCCTCTTAAAAACAGCCACAAGTCCTGCAATGTTAATTACATTATGAGACTGAGTTTAGGGACAATGGAGATGGTTCGAAATTATGCACTCGAGATTCCTGTCTGTACAATACAGCAAACTGCATGTTTGTTCCCATAAAGAACCTATCTTATAGCACAGGGTTACTGTGTCCTCTCTCCTGTCCACATATATTTTTAATGAATGAAATGCTAACTAATACTATCAGAATAATTAGAATACGTATAATTTGGCCTTGTCTGGCCCAGGCTGCAGAAGGATCAACGGTGCTGACCTGCGGTGGTATATTGGTGGCAGATTTCATCCGGGAATAGAATGTCAAATGAAGCAGAAGTCTCCCCTGAGCGTGAGTGATAGACCTAGTGGGCAGCTTGCTCCAGACAACATTTGTTTGATAGATGTTGCTAAGCTTTAGCAAACAGACTTCACTAACATTAATCAAGGACAGTCTGATTTGTGTGTTCTTCAAGGAATAGAACAAAGGAGATTTGGTTAGGCAGTTTCATCCACAAGAAAATTTCTTCCATCTCCTATTTTGGTGGAATAGGTGTCTTTGCTGAAATAAGAGAATCAGACTGCTCTTATATTCTTAGTTTCTGTCTTTCTGTCGCTGTAGGCACAGGGTTCCACTCAGCATCCTTGACTTGTCATTATGAAGATCACTATGTAGATCAGGTTGGCCTATAGTTCACACAGATCTCCCTACTTCTTGCTTCTGTAGTGTTAGAATTAATTGCATGGTCTACCTTGCCTGGCCTGATTTGTTGTTTTATTTATTCTGCAGTTTATGACAGGAATAGAAGGTAGGTCCCCAACTTCAAAGCCAAATTATACCAGTCTTTCCTTGACATAAAGGACATTGGGTCCCAGATGTCATTGAATGCTCTTAGATGCACTCAGAAAAGGCACACTGGGTCAGAAACTGCATCTGGTCTGGAATTCTGGAAATGTCCCTCACTGACTGATCTGTTTCTGACACAAGGTATGATTTCTGCTCGTTTTAATTTACCCAAACCTTTTGGTCTGGGTCCCAGAACAGAATATTTTTGTGATAAATTGACCTTAATTAAACTAATGTATAGACTGAGCTAAGCTTAAAAAACATTCATTGCCAGCAAATCCATTTAGATATTTAAAAATACCAGCTAAACATGGCAGGTCTGGCATACTTATCTGCAGTCACCAAGTTGTCTCAAAGTTCCTTCAGGTCAGAATCAGAATAGTTTCCACAATTTAACAACATTATAGAAGAAGAATGAGGCATCATCATCCTGTCCATTTGCTGATGAACATTGTCTCCCCCTTTGAAGTTTTGGACTCATTACAGAGATTCCAAGTCAATTCTTATGTAAATTTCTTGACAGAGTACTCCATCCTCTCTAAGCTTTACCATTTTGCATGTTCTGGAATTGTTGTCTGAAATGCTTCCTTTTAAGCCATCTCATTTTTGTGGTTAACAGATATGTGCATTCAAATGTAATCAAAATAGAACATTTCAATGCTAGATATGATGCTGTCATTGTCCATATACATCAAAACAAAACCTGATGAGATGACAGATCCTCTTGTTAAAGAGTTTTGCTTCAGTGGTTTGGAACTCAAGCAATTTAGCCACACTGGCCACAAGCCCTAAATGATGTAAGAGCATCATTTGAAACAATACACACACATTGTGCTGGAAAGTTTTATGTCAATTTGACATAAGCTAGAGTCATTTAGAAGAAAGGCGTTAGAAAAGTCTGTAGTGTATTTCCTTAATTAGTGATTGATGTGGGAGGACTCAGCATATTGTGGGTGCTGCCACCCCTGGTCTGCTGTTCCTAGGTGCTGTAAGAAGTCAGTTTGAGCAAGTCATGGTTGAACATGCCAGGAAGAAGAACTCCTCCAAAAACTAAAATTTTCTGAAGCCCTTTTGCTAATTCTTGAATCATCCTGCAAAGGTCATTTACCAGCATTTTCTTAAGATGATCAATTTTATTAACATAATGAAAGATGATGAACCAATCAACAGCCTATCAGTTGGTGATTTATGAGGCTTGGTAATGCTTTATTCTCTCCTGGGCTTCTGGGCTTGGATCCAGTTCAGAGATATAGGTAAGAGTTAGCATTGCTATTGATGAAACCAAGAACAGTAGACATGACTTCTCTGTGTGCCTGCAATAGGTTAAATTAAGCAGATTTCCCCAACCTAAAGTCAAGGTTAGAAGTCAGAGGAACAGTCTTTCAGGTTGACTGGGGAGAAAAGGAAGGGAGGGAGGGAGAGAGGAGAGAAGAAAGGGTGGGAGAAGGTAATCTTCAGTCTTTTATTCTAAACTCACCACCTAACAGAACCTTCCTCTTCCCACAGCCAGGGAAAACCAGTAGACAGTGTGCACACAGCAGATGTTAACCCCCACCGTTGTGGCCCAAAAGATTCCAGTTGTAGCTCAGTTGGTGAGTACTGACTACAGTTTCTGTTAAAATTCCATAAGGTAAATGTTATTCCTTGTTATTCTTTAAGAAAGGCAACTACGAACTTGCCCAGGTAGCATAACCAGACTTCAGACTCACACCTCTATCAAAAGTCAGAGTTCTGTTTAAATCTCTACACCATCTTCTTGTATTTTAGCAAGAGAGAATAAAACCATCCCTCATTCAAGATAGGTTTACTTGAGATTTTAGGGGGATAAAATGTTCGCCTGTAATTTTGACTTCCTTATAGTTGAATATCACACTTAAATTAAGATGTAATTGACTTTCTATCAAGAACACAAAAAGCAGAACATTGGCATGGGTGTTTATGTTGCACATAGTGCTTTTATACACACCTTGCAGGCTCAGTCAATACTAGGAAACAGAAATCATCTAAAATTAGATCACTACACTCATTCAGAGCCAATGGAATCAAACATCTATTTCTCCTCTTCTGAATAAATTGTACCAAGAGAAAAATATGACCTCTGTGTTCAGCTTTTTGGATACAAACATATTTTAGAAGATAGGAGTTAGAGAGAATGATTATAAAAATTCCATAGCAGCAGGCTTCATCCTCAAAGGCAAACATATTCCCAGAACTTATAGATGTATCCTGAAATACAAATCTTTTAGCTCATAGTTATAAAATCATATAACTAGGTATTACAAGATGAGTATGCCCTATCTGAAACATTTAAAATTATTAAACATATCAATTTGATGACATTTTCCTGGATTTGGGGATATTTTTATACTCATAATGATTTATCTTAGAAATAGGATTCAAGATCTGCAGTGATGGCGGTGGGGCAGGGTGGGTGGCTATGGCCCATTCTTGGGCTGCGCTTGCTGATGGTGACTGCATTTCAAGCACTGTCTGCTTTTTTTTTTTCATGCTTAACCCACTCAAGGTGGGTTTTGGTTTTTATTTTTTTATACTTTTTTATTGATATTTATTGAGCTCTACATTTTTCTCTGCTCCCCTCCCTGCCTCTCCGGTCCCCTTCAACTCTCCTTCCAGGTCCCCATGCTCTCAATTTACTCAGGTGTCTGCTCTTGGGGCTTAGTTTTCGTCAGAGGCATGCAGAGAGTTGGGTTTCTCCAGCAACTTGCTCCGCAGCTCTTGTGATCTTCTTGGACAGTTTAACCTGCTTCAGCTGGACCCTGTTTGCAGAGGGTGCTGTCAGGAAGAAGCACAATTTGAAACCAACAAGCTGTATGCAGGAGCTATCCTTGAAGTCTGTGGATGAAAACTGGGGCGGTTCCCTCAAGCCCAAGCTTTTCTCAGAAGTGATAAGCCCAAACTGTTCAGAGGTCTACAGATCAAGTACGTTCGCGGTTCAGACCCTGTCCTAAATAAAGTTTTTGGACGACAACGGGAACATTGCTGAAGAACTAAGCATTCTCAAGTGGAATTCGGACAGTGTGGAAGTTTCTCAGCGAGAAGTTGGAATGTGTATAAACCTTGCTTAGTTGTTCTTTTCTTACTCATCAAATGAACTATCACAGCACCTAGAAAATAATTTAGTTTTGTGTGCTTACGTTGATCAGTCTTTTTATGTACGCCATTAATCTTCTAATTAGAAGTTGAAGTAGCAACACAGCCCATGATATGTAAGGAGCTGGCAAGCTTAATAAAACCCTTTCTTAGAAATCTCTATTCTTCTGCATTAGGTGATATCACTAATGAAATGCTCTGTAAGAGGCTTCTGGTTAATTATGCAAATACGAGCTTGTACTAATTGGTCCAGTTTTATAAACAACAGAATCTTAAATAAGGGCGTTAATAAAGGAGATGCCTCCTCTGCTGTCTCTTCTGAAAGTGACTGGCAGAAAACTACAAAAGAAGTAAGATGTACTGAGCCTCAGCAACACTGCTGCTCCGCAGGGCCCTCAGATCTTTTGTTTTGCCCAGCTTTCTTTTTAGTAGAAGTGTTTGTGCCATATAAAATTTTTGTAGCCTATTTGTTGTGGAACAGATTGAAGATCTACAGTAAGAATGTAATACTCATAAAGGTTTGTATTAATGAGGATTACACAGAAAACCTTTGTTAAGGATTTGTGTAGATCTGATAATTGGCAAATTTTTATGTTTTTAAATATTCTTACAAAAGAGTTCCATTTAAGAATGTTCACTTGTACTGTAGTATGTAGTAGGGAGGGGAGGGCTGTGTTTTTGGCGCCCGGTTAGCTTATGTCCGAAATAATTACACAGAAACTGTATTTATTGAAATACTGTCTGGTCCATTATCTCCAGTCTCTTATTGGCTAACTCTCACATATTATTTTAGCCAATCTCTATTAATGTGTATCACCACTTGAGTTGTGGCTTACCGGCATGAGTTTAACCAGTGTTTATCTTGGGCTGGAAAAGCATGGCATTTCCCACATTGTCTTTCTTTTCTTAGTCTTTTGTTCTGTCTATTCTGCCCACCTAAGGGCTGCCCTATCAAAAGGCCAAGGCAGTCTCTTTATTTAACCAATGAAAGCAATACACAAACAGAAAACCTGCCTACACCATTTTTACACAGAAAACCTTTGTTAAGGATTTGTGTAGATCTGATAATTGGCAAATCTTTATGTTTTTAAATATTCTTAAAAAAGAGTTCCATTTAAGAATGTTCACTTATACTACCAAAATATAAATAATAACTTTCGAAAAATATTTAAAAAAGAAATAGGATTCAAGTTTAAATACAAAATTTGTTTTCCATGTGGCTAGCTTCTTGATAGTTGTAATAATCTTTTAATAATTTTTAACGAGATATAAATTCTGTAAAAGACTTTGTAGAATGTCATATTTTCAGATTAGATAATTATCTGTATCATCATTTTCTTTAATTACTTTTCAAAATTAAAATATATAGTCATATAATAAAGTAATTAAATTCATGTTCAGTTTCTTAAGTAAATGGTTAATTTGCCCTTATCAACTATGGTGATACCCCAGGTCACAGGCACCACTACTGAAATATATCATCTAAATCAGTTCTTCCTTCCTTCCACAGGAAATCTCTTAAAAACGACTTAGTCTATCTAAAAGCCATGCTCAATGCCTGTTGAAGAGTTCAAGAAACTTGTAAATCTGCTAATATGTCAAACATTTCTTAAAACATCATCCCTCAAAAACTGAATAAAGGATGTGTCAATAACTTTGACTAAATAAACTATAAATATCTGCAATAGTAATCTCTCAGAAAACTAATTTGAATAAAATCAAAGTAATGATGAAAGCCAATATCATACTTAACCTTATTTTTCTGCTAGTCAAAAGTCATAAGGAGGCTGCAGACAGCACAAAGACTAGACTGTGCGATTACAAAGGCCAGATGTGAGATCATAATTTCATGCTGGCTTTCTTGTATATAAAGCCAGTGGATTAAGGACTGCCTTTTCAGAGCCATCTGGAGTGAGAGGAGGTGATGGAAGTGCTCAGGACAGTGCTGACACACAGGGGACAAAATGCCTCTGCACTCTTCCCCCCATGAACTCCAACTAAGAAACTCTGGAAGGCAACAGGAAGTCCATGGGTCTGGGAAGAATGAACAATGTGGTTAAACATGGAGGCTACAGATATTTGGCAATTTAATACACTTTAAATCTTGAGAAAAATTACACAATTTGTCTGGTACTGTTCTAAGCTTTGGATAACATTTAATTTCATTCTAACAATAAATAGATAGATACTCTAACAATGCTTGGGTGAGAAAAATTAAATCATTGTTGTAAGATTTTTGTTTATACTGTGAACCTTCAGATTGTATTATTTACTGGAAAAACTTGTTTCTAGTTGTGGTGTGGCTCAGTCCTAGCACACACCTTTAATCTAAGAGCTTTCTGCTTATTGTAAACAGATTCAATACTGTCAACCTCTGATCAAGAGGTGAAGCAAGCATTCAGTTGACAAAGTGAAGAACAAAGCCCCATGGAGACTAAAGGGCATTAGAAAGATGGAAAAAGAAATAAACAGGATGAAGAAGGGAAGGACATTGAGTTGGAAGTCTTGTTTGAGACGAGGTAAGAGAAAACTTTTTCTGGGAAGTTGGCAGAGAAGGTGAGCTGGGTGCTTTCTCTGCATCTCTGAGTTAGCAGGATTTCACTCCAGCATCTCTGAGTTAGCAGGATTTCACTCCAGCATCTCTGAGTTAGCAGGATTTCTCTGCATCTCTGAGTTAGCAGGATTTCACTCCAGCATCTGGCTCCCATGTTTTATTGGTAAAATGGAACAATTGAGATTTGTTAAAAACAATAGTCATGATGACATGTCACAGGTGACAGAGAATAGGGTATCTGGAATCTCAAGGTAGGTTCCACATCATTTACTCCAAGGGTATGGCCATTAAAGCTATTGCTAAAACAAAAATATTAAGTCAGTACACACCATACAAGACATGAATAGCAACTGATTATATTAATCAAGGTTTTGTTCCTACCATAGCATCAACTTTTCTTCAAACAGATTTTTAATTTAAACTTCGCAGAAATGATAACAGCTGTGTTTTCTCAAAAAAGATATCACTATGGTTATCACAGTGCTATCAACACTGTCTAGCAGATCTGCACTGTTTTGTGTTTTATTATCTGGAAACCTCTAAGATAGCAGTCATAGTTAGAGATGGGGTGCTTTTGGAAGATTAAGATATTGCATTACTTATTATGATAGATGGCACCAAGGGAGTGAACGAACTCAGAGCATGGAGGAGAAACCTTGAGTCTTAGGGAGCTACACAAACACCATGACATGAGACACCATAAATGCAGATAGGTGGAACAGCTCTAGGCCAAGCACCAAAATCAAAGCACTGATGAGAAACAGATGGAAAATAAAGATAAAGTGAATATAATGAGAAGGGATGTCCCATATGTGCTCTTTATCATTAGCTAGTCCTGAAATGGCAAGTGAAATTGGCTAATATTGTCTTAGACAAGAAAAAAAGAACATTTGAGAGTAAAGGGGGGGAATTAGAATTTTTGCATGCTTAAAACTGTTCATGTACCAAGCAACTTAGCACAGATCCAGCGCTCAGCTGAGGGAGCTGTGACTTTTCCAGGCATCAGACCTGCACTGAAACATCTACTATTTTCTCAAAAAAATCTCAAACCTGAAAAGTATGTCCCACACTTCCAACTCCTTTACATTTTATTTCTCATATCCTATTTCTCTACCATAAAGATTTCATTAAAAAAAACATTCAATCGATTTACTTTATATAAAATCCCCCAGGTCCTGGCATTACATCTTATCCCTCTTAATGATAAATCACAAATGACAATGACTCATATAATCAATAGGAAGCCGGATTCAAAGGTCTCTGTGAATCTTGGATGACCTGTGTCATTGATCAAGAATGTCCTTCTTTGAGAGAACTTGACTTTCTTTGAGGACAAATCAACAAGAAAAATACAAACCTGAAGGAGCCCTAGAATGCAGGAATGTTTACAGGAGTTTCAAACCTGTGGATTTCGACTCTTCCACAGGGGTCATATATCAGACACCCTGCATATAAAATATTTAGATTATTATTCATAAGAGTAGCAAAATTACAACTATGAAGTAGTAAAAAAAATTTTATGGTTGTGGTCAATACAACATGAGGAACTGTAAGTCACCAGTTGCAGCATTATGAAGATTGAGAATGACTATTCTCAAAGATCTCTGAATGTGATAGATAATATTAGCTCTCATTTATTGAACAATTCAACTTATGTCTGGTATTCTTTGAATACACAAACTATAACAACTAATACTCAAAGTAATTTGCATTTTATTCATTCCGCAGATTAATGAAGTTCAAGTTTTTACAACCAGTGAATCCAACACTTAATGCCAGAGTCCCCAAAGCTCGTTCCTTTATTCATTATGCTGTATTATCTATCTGTAGAACAGGCCTGGCTAGGGGTCATTTCAAAAGCTCTACTTTGTTGGATGCTTTCAAATCAGCAAATGAAGCCTGCACCCAGATCTATGCCATTGTAGATCTGTCAGTTGTACATTTGGCCTGGAAAAGCAGTATGATCGTCAAGTGAAACTATACAAGAAACTCAAATCACAGTGGCTGTGGTTTGAACCTATCTTGCATAGGTTCACATGTTTGAACACTTGGCTCCTAATATGCCGCACTGACTTAAAATGTTGTAGACTTTTAACACATATAGGAAGCAGGTTACTGGAGGTGGGACTTGTGGTGTTATAGCCTGGAGCCACTTCTGTAAAGACATTTCATTTGTATTTTATTAAATAAAGCTTGCCTGAGTATCAGAAAAGTAAAATGGCCACACTGGCCAGCCTTACAAGCCAGGCGGCAATGACACACACCTTTAATAGTAGCTTCCCATTCCATCAAAGTGTGAGGAAATCAAGAGTCCAGCTACACACATCTGCCTCTATGGACCTGCCTTTCCCTCCATGATGAACTCTATCTCCTTCCTCCCTTAAGTTGTTTCTTGTTAGGGAGTCAAAATAATCAGAGAAGTAACTGCTACGCCAGCCTTCCTGTACTCTCCATACTCATTGAGAGGAACAATTGTTTTCTAAATGCATTGGAAACATTTAAGTCTAAAATATGTCCCAACTGAAAGTAGGTCTCAATGCATACTTTCATGTTCTGTTCCTTCTTTTTGGCAGTAAGAATATATTACCAATAGATTCTGGTCACTGTCCTAGTTACATAGCAAACACATTCTTGTCACAGCTGACCTTTATGTCATTGAACAAGAGGCCTCAGAAGCACAGTATCCAATGCAGGCTCTTGGATGCATCATGGATTAGATCATGGATTAGTATCTCAGGGGCCATGTTGTAGAGACTCTTAAGAGAAATAAATTGTCTTTCCCAGCATCATCCATTTTGTTCTGAGGAAACAATCCAGGTCAAAAAAATAAATAAATAAAAGAAAGGAAGAAATAATTTGCTTAATGCAAAATAAGTATTTCCTCTGCCCTAACTGAGCCAACTTTGAATTTGTGCCAAAATGGCTATTAGTGGTGATTGAAAGTGTGAGACAAAGAAGAAACTCCCCCAGAAACAAAGAAGTTCCTTTCTCCCCTGGCCTCATCACTGCCAATGAGAGATTAGCACAGCCCAATCGGGCATGGAGCAAAGACCCAGGACAGAGACAACTCCAGAAGATCTCTTCTGAGTAGCTCATCAACTGTGTAAGGTCTGTGAGAGCTAAGTGGAGGGAATTCCTTGTTTTTCTTTACTTGCCTTTGGCAGGGACAAACAAAAAAAAGTAAATTATCTTTTTATTTCAAGTTGCATTACTTAAATCTAAGGCAAAGCCAGTTCGAGTTCTTGTCATTTATATGTAACCAAGGCTAGATTCATAGGGTTACAACTAACACATTATGCTTAGAGCTCTGGAACTCAAGTAAGGCTGTACCCAGTCTTAGTTTGCTTTCTATTGATTCAATAAACAGTATAACCAAAGGCAACTTCAAGGGGGAAGACTTTATTTGGCCTATACTTGCACATCATACTTTATCACTGAAGGAAGTCAAAGCAGTAAGTCAAGCAGGTATAGAGGATGGGACCACCATAACCCACATAGTAGAAGGAGAAAATCAACCCCTACAATTTGACCTCTGACCTCCTCATGTGTACTGTGGCACAAGCACATTTCATTACCCCCACCACACACACACACTACTGAATACATAAAAATAGATGAATAAATGTAAAAAATGATTAATGGTGCTCCAAAGTTTAAGGATCAATAATGGGTCAGTGTTTATGAAAGTTTCGTTTTTTGAAATATTTGAGATTAAGAATGCTCAAACTATATCAATGGATAATACCTAGCAGAATCTGAAAGACAAGC
This sequence comes from Ondatra zibethicus, assembly GCA_004026605.1. Taxonomy (NCBI): domain Eukaryota; kingdom Metazoa; phylum Chordata; class Mammalia; order Rodentia; family Cricetidae; genus Ondatra; species Ondatra zibethicus. Next base: position 45,874 of record PVIU01013047.1, on the reverse strand, counting down.
CTCCTCAGATAAGACAGGAAATTGCTAATGTGCTTTATCCACATGTACTGTATCATCAAAGCCTAGACATTTGTAAAGAGTTGGAATTATGACATGAGGAAAGTCACGAAAAGTCATATCAGTAACATGAATTCTGGGCAAAAACAGGGAAATAGAAATAGTAAGTGTATTAGCTAGTGTTTTACTATAGAACTATAGTAATAAAAGAAAGCTTGGCGCTTGCATAAAACAGATGAATACATCAATTGAATAGAATCGAGGATTAAGGCATAGGTTCACACAACTACAGCCATCTAATTTTTGTTAAGGATGCCAAAAATTCACACTCATGCAAAACATCATCTTGGCTTAGCAGTGGTGTCACACGCCTTTAATCCCAGCACTTGGGAGGTAGAGACAGACAGATCTCAGTGGGTTCGAGGCCAGACTGGTCTACAAAGTGAGTTCCAGATAAGCAGGACTGTTACACAGAGAAACCCTGTCTCAAACAACCAAGTATATATATATATGGAGAGAGAGAAGAAAGAAAGAAAGAAAGAAAGAAGGAAGGAAGGAAGGAAGGAAGGAAGGAAGGAAGGAAGGAAGGAAGGAAGGAAAGAAAAGCATCTTCAGCAAATGGTGCTGGGAAAACTTAATAACCAAATATTGAAGAGTAAAAGTAGATCCTTATCTCTAATCTACACAAAAAGCCAATTCCAAAGGGATTAAAGACCTTCTCCCTTATAAAACTGGAAACTCTGAGACTGATAGAAGAAAAGGTACAAGATGTTCTATAGGACAAGGCATAGGGAAGGATGGTGAGAAAGGGAATTAGAGAGGGATTATGATCACAGTATATTGTATGCATTGAATTAATTGTCAAAAATATTTAAGTCTATTATAGCAACATGCATGTTATGAGAGAAAGAGGGGGAGAGAGAGAAAGAGAGAGAGACAAAGAGAGATGGTAGATAAGGTTTGGAGTTCGTCAAAACTTTTAATGTCACAAAGGCTCTGGCTACAGAAAAATTCCAAATTAATAAAGGCCAACAGAGTGTAACTCAATGCAGTTCTTTACTCCAGAGGGACCCTTGAAGAAGGGGGAATTTTAAAAGGTATCATATTGTGGATAAATTGACAAACTGAGACAGAGGAGTTAGTTCTGATACAGACATCAATGTAAACTTCTCTGATACTGATAACTGCCCTGTTCTTAAATGAGATGTAATTTAGGAAATATACTTTGAAACACTTACTCAGAGCAATCCCATAGGTATGAAAATTGTCTTATGTGCTTCAGGAATAAGCTTAGTTGTGTTGTGTGAAGAAGAGTGTGTCAATATTTATACAATGTGTACAATAATTTCTTTCTCTCTTTCTTTCTAAAGCTCAAACTTCATTTAAATAATTAACACAGGCGTCTGGAATGACTTTAACCATGACTCTGGCTCAGTTCTGGGAAAAGTATCCTGTTTAACAACTGCAAAGGGGCTGATAATCAATGTGTGACTTGTAGATTCTCATTTAGAAAAGGTACCATGTTTCAGACTCTTCAACCTAGAATCTTTCTTACACTGATTCTCAGTGTCTTAGCAGGCATCATACTGGTCAGCCTCCACTGAATTCACTGTGCTTCTGATCGCCGCATAGACACCATGGATGTTATACCGTAGCTGTTTGTGTCAATGCTTATTAATTAATACAGTTAAATTCCTATGAATCGCACTCTGGCTTACCACTATCTATAAAAGGCATGGGTGTGCTGTAGCTTTCCTGACCAACATTGTTCCTAGCAAGAGAGAAGAACAGTAAAGCAAGACTAACTCAGACAGTGTCCTGCTCTCTCACTCTCTAAACTGGGTCTTCCTCAGAGGAGCCTAGGAAGCATTCCCAAGAGGAATAACAGTTGGCAACTCAAGTGATGAAAAGAAATGAGAAAAATCATGGAATTCACAAGGGTGAGATGAAGACAAGAGATGCGATATATCTTTCTTTCAAAACTGACATAGAATTAAATTTTCTAGGATTTTCCTAATTAGCACCTCTAAATTATTTGTGATCTATTTGGTGACCTCAGGTCTTTCAACTGTCATAACCACAGTAATCATAACTAAAATACTAGAATGCATTACTTTGATAGCATACAAATTAAACTTGCTGTAATACAATTATAATATTACAACTTTGATATTATAATGTATATTAAAATTTAATCTATGCTTAATATGCATACATTAGACAAATTATAAGAAAATCATATTTCTAGAAAACTTGAATATTCAAGAACAATCATTACTGGGGAAATCCATCCTTTTATTCTGAAGTATAAATTATTCATCCTAATTATATTACACAATAAATTCTTCCAAATAAACAACATGAAGACACTTTCATGGATGGGACAGCAACTTTCCTTTGTGTGGTAGTTTAGTAATCGTTTGAAAAAGAAGTATTAGAAACATGAGATAAATCTAAAAGCCCGGGACAAAACCTAATGTAGCATCATCAATCTCTGTGATTTCAGTTCCCTGCTATATGTTGTTTTACTCACAGCATCCCAATTTGTAGAATTTTCTCAGTGGGGTAGAAAACCACACTACACAACTCAAATTCTTTAGATCCGTTCACTACACCTGAAATATTCTCTGACTCTAGCATTCTTTGCCTGTATGTAGGACAAAAGAAGGCTTCATATTTCTTTTACTGGTCAAGGCTTACTTTAACATTTTCCATTTATCACTTGAAATCATGTTTCAAAATAAGGCAGTATTTTTAAGATGATTTGATAACCTATATCAGTTGATGATTTCTTTTCATTCCTTCAACCTATGGCCTAAACTTTTCAGATAAACATTCCTGTGCTCACGTGCTCAAAAGCAAAGTTGCATCTTCAAATCATTTCCAAATATCAAGCTCTAATCTAATTGGCTTTCCCTACTGTCAATTGTACCCAATGCTTAAGACATAAACCCCAAGAATGCTATGTTCATTTTATGTTGCTCCAAAATTACTTGAGGTAAGTTTACCCTCTTTAAACAACTCTGGAGACAAAAGATCTAATATTTTTACTGCTGAAAAAAATAGGCTGAGGAATGATGCCTTGACAGGTTATTTTCCAGAACTCTTGTACTTCATAGACCATCAGACAAATAACTCCATTTTCAGTTCAGAAAAGGATGCTGGAGAACATAGAGCAAAGCTCAAACTAAGAAAAATCCTTTGACTTTTTCAAGATACACTGCTTTCAAGTAGGAGGGATTTTTACATCAACGGAGAGCTAGTTTCTTTAGGTATGTATTTATACTTTGATTACTGAGGACAAAAACATCCAATACCATTCTATGTGATACAGATTAGATAAAGATTTTTACTCTTGACATTAGAGTCATCCACTGGGCTTAGATGAGGAAGACTCATTAGTTATATCCTAAAGTACATCAGATCCCAGAATCCTGGCATTACTCATATGCCACAAATGAATGTCTGGCATTTTCTTGGTAAGAACCTCAATTCTTCTCATTCTATGAAGTTTTAAATTTATAGCAGAGAAGCAAATTCTTAAATCCCATTAGAGCACTGGGATTTGAAGAACATATAGGAATGCTTGCCCTTCCTCTTTCTCTTTGCTTTCCAATTGCCCAGAAATAAGGCATTTATTTTTTTTCCCTCATGTGCTCTGGTTTATGCTGCCTCATCCTTGTGCCAAAGGAAATGGTCCAATCAATTGTGAACCAAAACCTCAAAACTTGTGAGTCTTAAGTTATCTGTCCTCTTTGAAACACCCCCTTTCCATCCTTTTACTCCAGTCAATGCAAAATCTATCATGGATGGTGTGGTATGTGACTTGGAGGCAGCAAAGAGATGAATCCAGGTCTTTCCTCTTTAGAAGTTGATTGTCTCTAATGTTTTGTCACACTGATAGAAAACTAATGCAAAAATGATGAAAATAAGGGCTTATATATAGGCATATCCATTCATACGTGTACTTTCAACACTCCAGAAACAAAGGCAAGAAGATTGTCACGACTTCAAGGACAGCCTCAACTTCATCATTAAGTTTAGTCCAGCCAGGACTACATGGTGAGATCCTTTCTCAGAGAAACAACATAAAGAAAATGCAGGTATTACAAATGTGCACTACCACATCTGGCTGAACTATTTAGTGTTGTTCTATAACTTGAATCTTATAAGCAATGATTCTGTTGATTAATAATGCCATCTGCCAGAATCTTTATATTTTGATAACTTTTCATAGTTAAAATTAGTTATGTATTCCACATTTGTCTTATTCATAATATATGCATCTATCATGAATTTATCTATATGTGCATTCTTTATTAAGATATTCTTTAGAATTTTCAAGAGAGGGAGAGAATGAGAGAGAAGGGAAGAGAGAAAGAGCGATAGTGAGATAGCAAGAAAAGGGATTTTCCAGTAAGTTCCATAGAGCAGTGATGAAGTTTCTCAGAGCTTTGCATAATGAGTTCAGATATCACTATTGTTATGACAGCACCACCTCACACGTGGCTGGGAGGCACTAATGATTTAGGTGTGTAACTGTGTTTTTATACCTATTTATGGTTTGTTTGTTTTACAGGGTATTTGTACCCATTTTTCTTCTTTTTGCCTTCTGTAGATACTGGTGCTAAGATTGTACCCATAAGGCCCCTCTCTTCGTACAATCTCTCAAAGCAGCAACTACGAGGCAGGGCAGTCCCCTCCATCTCTGTGTGTATGTATCTTTGGTTCTCAAGTCCGTTCTCTGCCTACTGAAGATATCCAAAGAAAGTTCCTTGAAGTCACTATCCAATTATGACATTTCAAGATCTGAAACACCTAACACTAAGAGAACTTGTAGAATACAGAGGCCTAAAACTAGAGGTGGAGTTTCAAGAACCCTTTGCAGTCTGGAGTAACACCATGCTAAGGAGAACGAAGAATCCTAAAATTGACGTAAAATGGAGGGAAGAGGGAAAAGGGGAGGAAAGTGAAAAGGCAACCTAAGACACAAGCTAATATAACCATTTCAGAAGAAAGGTATGGTCAAAGGAGACTTTCAGAAAAGCAAGAAACAGGAAGAACATGTGCTTTAAGGCAGTTTTGTGTCTAACAGAATGGTTTGGTGACATTTCCAGTGCAAAGGGAGAAACTAGTATGGCTTGGCTATCAATCTGAATTAAGTTGTGCTAAGGAGACTGCAGTGTCTCGTAATAATTATGAACCAAACAACTAATGAAGCACATTTGGTTTCCCTATGGCACAATGATGCAGGCGCAGGATAGTGAGTGTGCTTATCCTCATAACACTCTCTTCAATGAGGCCCTTCCATTCCTATGAGGATGCTTCTGGATGAGTTGCATACAAACACCATGAGAATCACCACCATCTAATCATAACTGTATGCGTTTTCATCCATATATCGAGCCTTGTACCTGGCGCTGTTTGGGGAGAAGACAAGTGAAAACCATCACTACAGTTCAGTTATTTCTTCTGGAATGAATTCGCTCCTGCGTAAACTCAGCAGGCATTCTCCCACTGACAAAACCTCTGTCTAGGGGAGCGCTGTGACCCAGCACCAAAACCAGCCCAGCCTTCCATGCACCAATCAGTCACTCCACAGAACATTGGTAATCATGGGACATCCCTAACCAATGTTCCAGGGCAGGACCCCAATGGCCATATCCCTCACCCATCCACCACCCAACCACTTGCCACACTGCTCAAGGACAACATGTCATTCTGAGACCAAGACCCCAGGTAAGCACCCCACAGGCAATCAGTCTATCTTCCCATTGAACACCCCACCTACCAGAGTACCTTAATACCATGCAGTTTTTTGAGACTTTGATGCCTGGTAGTGACCCCAGAGACAGTCTATCACTCCTCTTGTCAAAATGTGTTGGTTCCTCTTAGAATCCTGCACTCCAGACTCTAGATGTAAGCTCCAGCTTAGCCTTTATTTAACCCACTTTTGCCTGAGGATTGGGAAATATCTTTTTATCCACCTCCATGGAGCATCACTGACTCCTACTGTGACCCTAATCCCTGATACCCAAGGGCCTCCTGATGCAAGCTCTTCCCAAACTCCTATAATTGGCAGTGAAACCTATAGAAGGCTTGGATTTGGACTCAGAAGTTATATCTACCACTAGTTGAGTATGGACCATTTGCAGATCAACATAGAGCTGTCAAGACTGGACTGTAAGAATAATTCAGGAGACTCACAACTTGACAGATTGGGGGCGGCAGCAAAGATCCAACCCAACAAAGATGAAGTCAGATATCTATCCATAAAACACCACCAGTGACCCCACTCCAAATCTTAGATCCCATTTTTCAAAAAATAAACAACATAAGATAATGTCTTTTCCAGAAATCAGTACCTGTATTGTAAAATTTTTCAATAAAAGATACTTACATAATAGAAAAATACAACAATTTTCTAACAGCAATTATAAATGTTTTCAAGGAACTCAAAGAGGATAAGAATAAATGTCAATTGATCTTTGTGAAAAGACAAACATTGAATAAGAAAAACCTCAAAAATATAGAAATGAACTTTAATAGACAGAATCTATGAAGGAAAGCAAAACAAAACAAAAATAAAACTAGAATCTAAAATCCCAGGCAGACAGAGTGAAAGTTCAGAAGAAAGCCACATCAATAGATTGGATCAAGTAGAAAAAGAATATCAGGTCTTGAAGACAAGGTAGAGGAATTGGAACACTCAGTCAAAGAAAATGTTAAATAAATAATAATTAAAAATGGGAATAGAATGTGAAGGAGCTCTGGGACTCTATAAAAAAGGAGAAGTAACTTATGTAAAAGACATGAAAAATATTTTCAACAAAAACCATAGAATAAATGTTCCCAAATCTAAGAAAAGGGATGTTTATCAATGTCTAGGAGCCATACAGAACACCTAATAGGCAGGACCAGGAAAGAAACTCTTATATCACATAATAATAAAACCACTGAATATACATAACAAGGAAAGAGTAGATTATCATATAAATATATACTTGCATATATAATTATACATATTATATAAAAACTATAAAAGACAATACCAAGTTACACACAAAGTCAGGTTTATTGTAATAACACCTGACTTCAATAGATATTTGAAAGCCAGAATGGGCCTGGGCTGAGGTTCTAAGAATTGTGAAAGATCCCAGATGCCAAACAAAATTACTAGCTGTAGTCAAAAGAGAAACAAAAATTTTCCATGATAAAAATATATTTAAGGACTGTATGATAACAATTCTACTGAAAGTTCTAGAAGGAATGCTTGTTCTGAAGAGAAGGTTCAACACACCCAAGAGGTCACAAGGAAGACATAAACAGTTCCAAGCAGTTAATCAAAAGTGACACAAGACAGCAACGCCGCAGCAAAATAATGTTGTAGCATGTAACTGTGGTGGCACATTTCGGTTGTCATCTTGACTACATCTGAAGTCAACTAAAATTACAGCATCTGGGCACATATGTGAGGGCTTTTTCTTAATTACATAATTTGAAGTTGGGGATACTTACCCTAAATCTGAATCACTTGAGGTGGAAAGTTCCCCCTAAATCTAGGTCACACTTTCTGAAGGCAGCCCACAAAAAGGAATGTGGCAAAAGGAATCTTTCCGTTTTTGCCTATTTGCCCCTCTTGGTGGTAAGTTCATCTGTCCCGATACTAGAACACACCTCTTCATGATTCAAATATAGACTGAAGACTGGAAGCATGCTAGGACTCCAGTATGAGATTGGGATTGCTGAAACATGATGCAGTGTCACGGAGTGGAGCCACTATACAAATCAATATGGAGAATCATCACAGCTAAGTTAGAGAAATAACTTAAATGTCCTTTAACTGATGAGTATATAATGAAAATGTGGTACATTTACACAATGTAATATTTCCCAGTGATTAAGAAAAATGAAATTGTGATATGCTCAGTCAAATGAATAGAGCTGGCCATAATCATTCTGGATGAGTTAGCCTAGATCCCGAAAAATAAAGGTCCCATGTTTTCTCTCATATGTGGATGCTGGCTTTGAATCTTTGGATGTGTATATTTTATGTAGAATAGTCATAGAGGTTAGGAAACTAGACCAGGCCAAGGAAGCAGGTGAGGCAGGTTTGCAAAGGAGATGGGATAGAAAGCAGTGATATAAAGGACTAAACTGGAAAAATGGAAAAGGAAGGATTATATAGGGTGGGAGTTTGGGAGGGTAGGTCAGATGAGGGCATATGAGAAGAGATAAATAACACTAAAGTTCTTTAAAAATCACATGGAAACCTATTAGTGAGGAAATTTCCTAAAATATACACACATATAAAAAGAGTTCAAATTGAGTTAACATATAACATGGCAGCAATGCCCCTCCTAGCATTTATTTGCCATATGCTAGCAAATAAAAATTCCATTACCAAAGAAAATGATTTCTTCTTTTATTAGTCGTTTGTTGGTGGGTTCCCATATACCCCAAAAACATTACAGGCTATTGTCATTGCTCTAAGTCACCCTATAAAACTTGATGTAAGATCCTATCACAGAAGACTTAGTTTTGTTTGGGTTACAAGAATTTAGATTACTGCATAATTAAGTTATAGAACATGAGGAAATCTTCCTGGCATTAATGTGGAAGCTTTATTTCTACTGACTAGCTTTCATATTGTAGGAATCTGCTATGTAAGCCACCAGAGGAGAAAAGTAATCACCTGTGAAGGCTGTTCATGGTTGTCAACCTCACTATATCTGGAATTAACAAGAAACACATGCTACTGGGCATGCAGTGAGGGAGTTTTCTTGATCAAGTCATTTGAGGCTAGAAGACTCACCCTAAATCTGGGCTACACTTTGTCATTGACAGCATATATATAAAAGACAAGGAAGAAAGAAGCTTTTGTTCTTCATCTGTTTGTCCTTGCTATTGCTTGCAAGACTATTCCTTCACTGGTATTAGAGCCTATTTCTTTGGGATTTCAACATATATTGAAGACCAGCTGAGACATCCAGCCTTACTACCGGATTCTTGGACTTCCTGTCAAAGTACAGCAACTGTTGGGATTTTTAGATCACAGACTATAGGTTATTTTAATAACTCTCACTTTTATATATAATGTTTCAATCTATCAATTCTATTTCCCTAGAGAATCCTGGTTAATATATCATTAATTGTTATCCAGTTACAAACCCTATGAGTTATAGCAATGACTGGCTGGACACAGCATGCCCACTGGCTCAGTAGTGGCATGAATGTTATAGGAGTAACTATGCATTATATGATTGTATTTAACACCTGACCCTTGAGATGGATCCCATACCTGCTACCATTATTAGGACCAAGAACCTGTGGCTAGATATGTCCTAGACCCTGCTACTATTTTTCTACTAAATGAACATCATACTAAAATGACTCCTAATGACATTGCTGTGCCTGTACATTAGTGCATCTATAACTCTCATTACAGAAGCTTCTTGATTTCCTCAATAGGTTTCAATTAACAGAGAGACCCCACAACTCTTCAAGTCACAGAAAGCAAGAGATTGCAGAATAGTCAGTTTTAACTGGGACATCTTTATCACATTCCTCTTCCCAAGGCACAGGAAACATTGTTGACGAGAGGGCAGAAAGATTGTAAGAGCCAGAGGTGGTGAATGACTTCAAGAAAATAGAGCTGTCAATGCAACAGGGCAAATGTACATATGAACTCACAGCAATTGTAATAGCATCCACAAGACCTGCAAAAGCTCAATCCATATAAAATCCCCGCACGGAGTGGGCATGAAGTCTCACCCCTTAGCTGAGAAGCTGTAATCAATTGATAGCTTCTAGAAAATAGAGAGTCACTTTTATTTAAAAGTGTGATACCTGCTAGGCCAACCACATTACAAGGTAAACTCCACACCTAAGAGTATTTGGGCAACACAAATTGGATTTGATAGAACTTTCTAAAAGATGATAAATACATGCTGGAGACACCATGCACTCCAGACACAGGACCCAGAGGACCTGAGCTGGATCTGACCTGAAAGCCTTCTCCATAAGGACTAACTTTTATGGTACCAGAAGGGTCCATGCAAGCTCCCAAAGGAGGAAAGCAATATATAGTTACCAATGAACCACAATAAAGACAAACACAGCACAATAAACCTAAGATTGTGAAAATGGCACGCATACCCTGGCAGTAACAAACTGCTTAATAGTTCTCTAATTGGACTTAAGGCCAGCTTAACAAGAGGGAAATTATACTTTGTACTAAGAACCTAGCCAATTACTTGGGGCTAATGAAGTCAAGGATCTTGAAGGAGGACCTATAACCACCACTTTACTAAAAATGAAATGATCCCTAATTATGTCCCACATATTTGTCTTTAGATCCACAGTTAAACATTAGTCTTACTCCTCTCCAAGGAAACTTCTCTTCGCAACAGATAAAGATCATCCAAGAAAACCAAAGCTGATCGATCAAAATACGATGTGAGTAGCCCAGTTCCAAATGATAAACCTGCACCACAACTCCTGCCCCTAAGACTCAGAGATCACTGTTAAAGAGGGAGGGGCAAAAATTGTAAGAGCCAAAGGAACAGGAAGTTTGCTATGAAACCATGTCCCCTAGTAATGTCAGATAAGGTATATTCAAAAAACCTCACAACCTGGCTGCCTAAATGTGACCTGAATGAAGAATACAGCAATAGACAGTACCATGGAGTAAGGAAAACTCGTAACGCCTCAACCCTAGACAAAGAACTGCAGGCAACTAAGGAATGCTGATAGAGGGAGAAATTATCTTTCCCAGGGAAGAATACATCAATTGGTTACACAGTAATTACAACTGGTATGAGCAAGATTATACAGACTGAACAGGTTGTGATCATATATTCAGGTACATATATCACAACTATTAAACAGAAGAAGTCATGAATGTGAATGAGAGCAAGAGGAAACAAAGGGGAAAATATTTTATATATAATTTCAAGTACATATAAAAAATTATGCACAATATAAAAAGGATACAAATTTGGGTAAGTGTGGATGTGGGGCAAATCTGAGTGTTGTTGGGATGTAGTATGATCAGTGTACACTGCATGAAATTATCAAAGGACTGGTAAAAACATGCTTTTTCAAAGGCACTTACGGCACAAGCTTAGCTCTGTCACAGTAGAATGTTACTGTAGGCACAATGGCTCTAAAGTGCACTAACAGAACTCACGAATCTCTCAATTATTTTCACAACTACAGACAGGTCTTATGATCAGATGTTATCGAGAAGAAAAGAATGACTGACAACTCCTGTGTCACTACAAATTAGAAAGCTTTAATAATTTAAACTCTTTTCTTATAGACAGACTGAGCTAAATCAACCCTTCCCCAAATTAAACAAAAACATTCTCCCACACTCTACTAAAGTGAGGAGAAATAAACAGTCCAGTTTCTCCCTCATCATCTCTCTGCCTGCGAGAAATGAACAGACAGCTTTGGTCACCTCCTGAAGTGCAGTTTTCTTAATCAGGTGTCATTTGGATTACAGGAGAATTTTTTTTTCATCACCGCACAGTAAACAAGAGTCAACTGAGCACCAGTCCCTTTCACAGGTCCCTTTGACTATCTTTGCTGTAAAAGAGAGCATCTTTACCTAACTAAACCCGATAGAGGAAACAATCTGTATAGAGTCTCTACCTTGACACTTGCATACTGAGTATCTATGTTGATTGATAATCAATACATATACAGTTCAGACAGACCCGGATTCTGTGTCTTTCCATAACAAACTTCTAAAAATGCTTAGATTTCCTTTCCTTATACCAACACTGAGTTGAAAAATATCCAATGTAGATTGATAACATGTAACTACAAACTCTAAATAATTAATCTTTGTTATGAGCTAAAATAAAATGGGAAATCAGGATGAAAGCGCACAGTGAAGTCAAGCTTTCAGAAAGTATTACAAAATTAAGGAAAAAGAAATACAGTATCAATAATTCAACACTCTCGTAAATTAAGTGTACAACCTCTGCCAGTCAAAAAAAAATTGTGGCTGGATTTTGGCTCCGAGGGTTTTAGGAAAGTATTTAATTTTTTGATGGAACACTGCAAAAGGAAAATGTCTATCTTAATCTTTTTTTTACTGAACCCAGGACATAAAGGGAAAATGGGGAATGGTGAATTTAAGACACATGGAGAAAGTCTAAAAGTGACTCTACAGAGTGACTCTCTATAGAGAGCATTAACTTTATCAAAAGTCAGACAGCATGATAAAGGTGTTAGAAAATTCTGGCTCTCTAACAGAAACGGAATTATCATAAACAATATAATTGTTTTGAGAGTTTTATAGATGTAAAAGCTACATATGTGATAGAATGTATTGTGGTTATCTATATACATGATAGACTCTATGATCTAGGTCTACATGAAGGATAGGAGATGTGGTATTCTACTTAGATGATAGAACATATGGTTTTCATCTACATGTGTGATAGAAAGCTTGATTTTGATATATGTATATATATACATGGTAGAATATGTGCTCTTGATTTACATGTGTGCTAGAATGTGTGGTGTTAGTCTACTTACATGATAGAATATGTGGTATTGATGTACATGTGTGAATACATGATAGAATATCTGGTATCAATCTACATATGTGATAGAATATGTGATATTTATCTTTCTGAGCCTGAAATAACTTCACTTTGTATATCTTTCTAGGTCCATCTGTTTTCCTGCAGTTCATTGTTTCATTCTTCTTTTTGACTGAATAAAATCCCATTGTTTACATTTTCTTTATCTGCTCATCAGTTAATTAACATGTAGACTGATTCCATTTCCCTGGCACTTTGAATGGAACAGCAGTAACCATGGATGTGCAAGTATCTCTGTAGACAGGTATAAAGTCCTGTGAGTACATATTCTGGGGTTCTGAGTATGGGTCATAAAGAACTTCTACTTCAGAAATTTCTACAATGCAGATAAGAGAGAAGTGAATAGGAAGCCTTAATGCGACTGTGACATCACTCCCTTCAAGGTCCAAGGAAGCCTACTTTAGCAGGGCAGGAAAGAATGTAAGAACCAGAGTGAACTGCATCTTCCAGGCATGACATGACGATTGCATTTCTTAACTTTCTGCAGCTGTGACTACCTGAACAAGACCTATACAACATTTAACCTATCAACATTCTTTACAGTTAGAAAAATGATTTACAATGTCCCACCCCTCACTGAGGATGTGTAGATAACTAATGTTTACTGGGAGAGGGAGAAACATTTTTTTTTTTAGTAGTGCAACCTCTGGTGTCTTGCTCCTGTAAATAATCTCATACCCATTCTCTTATTATTTACTAACCTTAATAAAACTCATTGGCTCAGGATTCTGGAAAAAAAAATGAAAGTAGAAGGGAGAGTAGTTGGAAAGAAAAGGGGAACCAAGAGGAGTTGGAGGAAAACAAGAGTTGGCAAAGGAAGATGAATAAGACTAAATATGTCATGCACATTTATGGAAATGTCCGTGAAATTAATTATTAAAGAACACTGATTTGGCACACGCAATAGGAAAGAGGATAATACTAAGCCCTCTCCTCAGATAAATGGGGCAAAGAACAGCCTGCAAAATGAATGGTCATCTCTCACCTGTGATTCCGTGTAGACTGGAGAGACCATGTCTCCTCTCTCAAGGTGGTAGTGTATTGGATCATAGCTTCTAGGAACCATGGAAGTATATGTTTTGTGTATCAGGAACAATGACAAGACAGTAAAGCACGGAAGTGGGAAGCAAAGGTCAGTTTACTTTTGCTTTTACTTCCTTTCCTTGGGTCTCTGGTTTTGTCCTACGCACCTTCCTTCAGATAATTCTATTCTTACTTTCGCCATTGAACTCTGGTCTTTCCAGATGTGTCACATCTCTTTTTTCTACCTAACTCAGATTACGTAGAAACATCTGTTTGTGTATCCATGTTCATATGCTGATGACATCCAGGGGCATCTACAGTTCACAGCCCTCTAGAGCTCTATCCTGTGCCTGAAAATTTCAGGCAAATGTTCTGTTGACATTTTAAATATCAGAAAAGATACCATCATCTTCCCCATGTCTAACACATCTCTACAGTTCAATCAACCTGACTGAGAACAGGAAGATTTACCATTCAGCTCTGAGGCCTAAGAGGTTCCAGGGTCCCCCTATGCATGTGGCCCTTTCAAGACCCTCGAGAGTACATGAGCATTGATGAATTCATAATTTTGTGCTCACCTGCCCTAATATACAGATTCCATATGATAAATTCTTCTAAGCTTAAAAATTATCATCATCTCTTCTGATTTCTATGTCTCCTTTCCATGCAATTCCAGCTACTCTCCTCTTCCTATTTAATACATGCAATTCACACCAATGACTGTTCTCACCATTCCTCTTACACGCACTACACAAACTCAAAAGTAGGTTTCCTTGTCCCATCTTATCTCCTTCAACTTCATTGTATATGCTCAAGCTACAATGCATTTTCTGAAATAGAAATTTCATCATATTATCATACTGATAATTACTCTTTACTATCCCTTTTGGTTTTTAAGATTGAAAAATGCATTAGGTCAAAATATAAGAACTTTGATAAGCTGAGCTTTGTTCACCCTCATCTCTTTCCTCTCTAAACCCTGCAAACCCAGCAACATATTGTTCCCCAAGCACTGCACTCACTTGTATTTCTGGACAAATACTTTCTACTCCCTATCTTTGAGGGTGGCATATTCCAACTCATCTAGTCACCTTTATTTTTATTAAGACATACTAACTCTACAAATAATTTTCCTTATTACATTTCACATATGTATACATAATGCATACAATATTAAATATACTTTCCCCCAAACAAAAATTTCTTGTCTCTTTTCACATTGTTCTATTTATTTCCAAATTATATCTGTTGGGAATTATGCAGCCTAGTTTCAAATCAGCATATGACTACCTGTCCAAAGGGTTTCTTCATGGGAAGGTACCTGTGGAAACAGACTCTTAATTTGGCAAGGACCAGTAGTTCACGGGACAACGTGGGCATTTGCAAAATTCATGCAGCTTGCAGGCTCTTTTCTCATTATATTGGTGATTCGTTGGGTGGCTTTTAGTTTTACTTTGTCAGCCACACATGTAACAGCTGTAATTTTCCCTGGAAATTCTGTTCCTTTTCAAATATTTTCCCCTAAGATTCAGCAGGGGATTAATGTTTGTTAAATCTCTTATCTAGAATTACCAACTACAACTCCCAATCTGGAGAACTTTTCTGACTCAATGGATTTAGTTAAGCACATATGAGAAAGCAACACTTGGGACATTAACCACGTCTCACAGCTCTGGAAAGGCAAGCAGGGCGTGCATACACAGAATATGGAAAAAGCCGTAGGAAAACACATAGTGCCAGCTGTTGAGAGTACGTTCCATGGACACCAAACATAGAATCATTGATAGTACTGGTATTCTCCAGAAGGAAAAACTACAATGTAGAATATAAGAGAGATAGATCTATCTTTACCACACATATCAGCTTATATCAGTGAAAGAAGTATGGTATAATGGGATGGAAAAAGAGCGCCTTGTCAAAGTCTGCCCTTTACAGAGAGATTGAGTGATTGGAACCTCTTGCAGAAGAGGAACCTATATAAGAACCTATCTTAAAGACATGAAAGAATTGTCTGGGTTTGAATATTGTGTCTTTAAAGCAGTGTGTCCATATCTATCATTTTTTAACTTTGTGACCGCAAGTAGCTGCCAGATGACATAGTGCTGCGAGAGCAGGATGTGTCTGACTCAATGTTTAGTAAAGCCTGCAAAATACTGAACTTTGTGTCTAGAATAAATCTATGTATGGGATGGGAAGATGTATTTGGGGGAGTATAAAGGGGAGCAACAGGGTCTTTCACAATGGTCACAATGTATTCCTTAAATTGTGAAGTATTTTTTAAAGTCAAAAACAGAAGTCAATAATAAAGCTGTTCATATAACCCTGATAAGAAAAGCTCTAGTTGACTATAAAGATGGCCTGAGCTATTCAGGCTGACTTGAGTGCAGCCACTTAGTGGTCAGAAGTTTTCTTGCTGACACTCCTTCCCCACCCCAGGAACTGAACCTGAACTGATGCTGAACCCTGGCAGATTTCCTTTATATTTTTATGTCTTTTTAAAAAATCTAGATTCCATGTGTACAAGGAAAGATAAGAAATCTGTCTCTCTATGTCTGTCTTAGTTTGCTTAGCAAGATTTCCAATTCCAACCACTTTCCTGAAGGTAATTGTTCATTCCTTTTATGACTGAACAAAACTGCCTTGTGGAGACTTGGGTTGGTGGCAAACACCTTTAATCACAGTACTAGGGAGGCAGAGACAGGCAGAACCCTGCTAGTTCAAGGCTATTTTGCTCTACATAGTGAGTTCCAGGTCAGCTATGGCTATGCAGCTGTGAGACTCTTGTCTCCAATACTTATGTATATATTGGGTTAGAATATATACATATATATTGGGTTAGAACAATGGTTCAGTGATGAAAAACACTGACTGTTCTTCCAAAGGTTCCTGATACCCACATGACAGCTCACAGCCATCTGTAATTCCAGTTCCAGAGAGTCAGATGGTCTCTTCTAGCCTCCATGGTCACCATGGACACAAGTGATGCATAGTCATACATTCCAGACAAAACACTCATAAAACATAAATAAATAAGTAATACATTTTAAAAATTTAAAAATCTGTTGTGTATGTGTGTCATATTTTTATTTGTGTGTGTGTGTGTGTGTGTGTGTGTGTACATGTGGTGTGAATGCAGGAATGTGCCTGGTGTCTTTTTATTTTCATGCCATCCAATGTGCTCATCATTTTATCCTCCACTAATCATCTGATGATCTTCTGGGCAGCAACTTCATCCTTCTGTGTCTTCAGAGCCTATCAAATACTCACAGCAAATTAGGAACTCCCTACAAGTTTGCTTGTAGAAGGAGGCTGTTTGTTCATCCCAGCCGCCCAGAACCAAAATAACCACACAGACGCTATATTATTTAAAACACTGCTTGGTCCATTAGCTCTAGCTTCTTATTGGCTAACTCTTACATATTAATGTAACCCATTTCTGTTAATCTGTGTATTGCCACGAGGCAGTGGCTTACTGGGGAAAGTTCTGGGGAAAGTAATGTAGCAGAGCTACATTACTTCTCTCTGACTCCACCTCCTTTCTCCCAGCATTCAGTTTAGTTTTCCCTGCCTACCTCTATTCCACTATAACTCTGCTATAGGCCCAAAGCAGTTCCTTTATTAACCAATGATATTCACAGCATACAGAGGGGAATCCCACATCATTAGCTAATAGGTCAAAACATGAGAAATGATAAATAAAAGTTCAATTACAAGTTGCCTTTTAGAAACTTTTACTTAATGGCTATTTTTCTTTTAAAAAAAATGGGAAGATGGTGCATCTAATTTGTAAGATACATTGATTAGTGATAGAAAAAAATCTTTGATAGTCATTCTGTATACTCTCACTGTCATCTGTGGAAGAACATAAGTGTTGGTAGTGGCTGTGTGTGACTGTGCACACATATGTGTGGCCAAGACATTTTTTTTTAACAGATAAAATTCATCACATATTTTCTTTGGTAAAAAGTAAAATCCTGGTCCCTACTCCGGAATTTATCTGGAACAATAACTCTTCTTATGGAGGAAAAAAAACCCGAAGGCAAACAACCAGCAAATTTCTCAGTTTAATGTGTTAGCCATTAATTCCTACTCATTAAGCATGTGAGATGTTGGTTCTCTGAGTGAAAAATATTGCACTGATAATTTTGATATTGATTATACTTAAAATGTAGTATATTAGACATATTGTATAAAATGAAATATTTTATTTCATTTTTATTCTTTTAATTTTTCTTAATTCAATATTTTTTTCAGTGTTGCTACCAGAAGCCTACTAAATACGGACTAAGCTGCAATCTATTTTGACAATGAGTGCAGACTTACAAGGTAGAAAACAAGCTTGGGCTATTGTTCAGAGTCAGCAATTAGTAAGAAAGCTTTGGAGTGTACGACTGTGAAATAACCAATTGCTATAGAAAATATTCTACTGTGGCCTTAAAACAAACTCAATCCCTATTCATGCTAAACAGTGCCGTTTGATTGGAGAAAAGAAGAATATCTTTGGAGGTAACTTCAGTATTTGAAACCTGGCACAAATTTTCTTTCTGTTCATATTGTTTCCACTAAATAAAAATATACTCATGAATACAGAGAAATCATTGAAAGAACTGCCTGCTTTCTCATAATAGTCTGTGCATATAACTACTTTTTTCCTGTCCCTTTTTAATAGTAAGGAAAGAATAACCCCCAAATTATGCCAGTTCTAATCTCCGAACATCTACAGGCAGGTGGGGAGCCAGTGGAATCTGAAGAAATGTAAGATCTGGACATTTCCTGTAGAAGGTGCTGTTCAATTCAGAGCCTGCCTTTGTGGGTAATGGTATTTTCAAAAGCCTCCAAGTAAACCTTGTAGAAAACCCCTACTTTCAAACATTGTTTAAACATCTTTAAACTTAATTCCAGTTTGGAGTCCCTTGGCATAACTTCACTTGGCAGCACTGCTACTGCAGGCTTGGAGACATGGCTGAGGAAGACCAATAATGAAGAGATCAAACAAGTCTCTCCTAGTGGATCTCTGAGGACTGTGATGCTTAATTCTTATGGTCAACTTTACAGAGTCTAGAATTATCAAGGACATTAATATCTGAGCATGATGTGAGGATGATTTTAGATTGGTATAACTGAGTGGAAGACACACCCTAAATGTGAGGTGGCATCGTTCTGTGGGCTGTTCCTTCTATTACTCTGTTTCTGGTCTTAGGCTTAATCTGACAGAGGCTCTTGTGGCCACACTAGAGTCAGATTCCCCTTCATGACAGACTAAACTCTGCTGTTTTGATATATAAATATGGCATAAAGTTATCAAATCTGCTTAACTAGCATTTCTATCTCCTTAAGTGGTTATCATTTACTTTTGTTAAGACTCTTTGATTCTTTTTAAACTGTTTTTAAAGTCCATAGCACTCTAACCTGTCATAGAACTCTAGAATTCATTCCTTCTATCTGTTACTTTGGTACCTACCCTCTGGCCTCCCTTATCTTCTTCTCCTCCAACCTTTCTTTGTCTTTAATAGTTTCTCCTCCATTCTATTTATACATGATATCAACTTTTTAACTTTCATGAATGAACAAGAAAATGAAATATTTGTCCCTCTACAACTCGGTTATTTGTTGTTGTTTAAATAAAAGAAGCAGTAGGTCATTCTTCTGATTGTATTTTAAGTGACAATTGCTAGTTAAAATTAACCTGCTTCACTGTTCTTCTACTAAGAAAAGTCAATGTTGGATATTGTATTTAATTACACGTGCACACATCTGGGCATGTGATATATGATGGTACACACACTAGCATGTGCGCACCAGTGTTCAGATATTGTAGGTGATTTTCATATATATATGTGTGTGTGTGTGTGTGTGTGTGTGTGTGTGTGTGTGTGTGTGTGTGTGATTTATTTTTATCTTATAAATTTTATACAATTCACATGTATTACTCTTGTAATGCAAGAAAAAGAGAGGGAAAAAAGAAAATAGGGAGAGGAGATGAAAGGGAGAGATCGAACAACAAAAGGAGGAAGAGGAGAGATAAGATGAGGGGAGAGAGAGAACTGTTATCTTGAAGCTACTCCTTTTTAAAACTCAAGGATACTCTTGTCATAAAAGACCTTCTCTACCAAAGTTTGGGCATAAAATCTAAGAAAAGCTTATGATATGCTCAGATGCATTTCCTCTCTCGAACTTAAAGTTATTTTTTTCCTAGAAAGAGTGAGCAATATTGCATGCAGCAAAGGGTTCGTTTGGAAGTTTTTGCTTTTTAGTTTTATCTTATCTTTGTTTTCTTCAATACAGAATATTTTCTAATTACTCTAATATTGCCACACCTAAGGCTCTTCTGGAGACAGGGTTTGGCATTGATTTTAAAGCTGCATCCCCAAGGCAACCTTTAGATACTTAAAGAAAATAGTTTCAGGAAAGAAAAATTAATAACAGATCCCTACATCATTTTCCCTGACAAGAAGACACAATGATTCTATAGCTATTGAAAATGAGAACTTGCCAGAATAACACCAACTTGGTGAATAGCACTGTCAACATTGAACAGAATACACTCAAATCCTACTTGTCTAGACACATCTCAAGTTTTTCAAAGTTCACTTAAAACTAGAATCTTCCCCAAGTGTGACCGCTTCTTTGTAAAAGGCACATTTTCACCCTGGTTATAGCCAGTGACAGCCCCAAGCCAGGTTCAGACCTATAAACTGAGTTCTGACGTAAAAAAACTGATGGCCTTTTGTCTTTTTGCCTTAAAGGTTGTGACCAATTTTAAAATGGATGAAGTAAAACAAAACTGGCTCGCCTGCTCAGTGAAGCAGAGACAGGACCAGGGAGCAAGCATCTGTCAAAAAAGAAGATGTTCTCTCCAGAATAATCTGTCAAGTTTTCAAATCTTCCAACACTTTCCATGGTCAGTGCATACAAGATTGTCAGTGATGGATGGAGACAACCCTGAGTGAACTCCATCTTGCCTGGTACGTACCTCTTTAAAGAGGCATGATCCATGTGATTCTTTCAAATTAGTAACTTATAGCTAAGATATGACTATTCTAACTGTTGAAATGTCTTATAAAATTAAGAAGTTTCATATAGTACATCTTGCAGTTATCTTAAAATAGAGAATTGATTGTAAATAAATTACAACTAATTAAAACAGTGAAAGCTTTAAAATTTATAATATTTCTCTGAGAATTCATAGTTCACCTTGATAGTATCCAATTCCTCCCCTAACTTCTCCCAGATTCTTTACTTCCCCATTCCTACCGACCAACATTACATTGTAAAACCCACCAAGAACAATTTGTGCTGTCCACCTATTCTTGAATATGTGACTTTCTGAATCTTGGTCAGCCTATGGGGACCACTCCTTAAAGAGAGAAGACTTTCCCTTTCCCAGTGGCTATCAATTACCAATAGCTCCTCAGTACTAAGAGTGGTACACCATGCCCTCCTCCCCTCCCCATACAGGATTTTGTCTGGCTTGCGTTTGTGCTGGTCTTGTGCATGAAGTCACAGCTGATGTGTTCACATGTGTAACTTCTCTGTTGTGTCTGGAACTGTTTCCTTGTAATCACCCACCACCTTTGACTCTTACAATTTTTCTGTAAACTCTTCCACAATGATTCCCGAGCCTTGGGAAGAAAGAGAATGGTAAAGATATCCTATGTAGAGCTAAGCATTTCATGGTCTCTTATTCTCTGAACCTTGACAATTTGTAGGTCTCTGTGTTAATTAAAACATGCTAAAAGGGGGAGCTTCTTTGATAATTGTTTGAGAAACACATTGATATATGGACATAATAATAGATCATAGGAGTTGTTTTAATACTTCATTAAGCAAATAATAGTAGTGAATTCTCCCCTAGGGCCTATGACCTGTCTAGCCACAGATTCTTAGCCCAATAATTGTTCCTGATAAGATTACCATCTTGTAGAACTCTTATGATGCTTGTGCCATTATTGTATCAATGGGCATGTGTTGCCAGAACAGTCGTTATTGTAACTTGCAGAGTTTACAACTGGGTAAAATGATGATCGTTTTTCTCCTGCAGTAGCATTCAATGGCAGTTTCTAGCGCTATGAAAACTAGACAATTGGGATAAATCTTCAGGGTCAATATCAACTTGATTTCTCTATGTTCTATGGCTCAAGTATGTGGTACCTTCAGCAATGAGGTATTACTGTCAAGTTCTGGAGACTCGCCAAGAACAGTGGCAATAGCCAGTTATGTGTGTAGTATAAAGTTTTCTTTGGCCAGCAGCTCAAAAATAGAGGCAACCCACTTCTGCCAGTGGGGGTTTTCAGGAGCTAACATGTGGTGTCTAGTAATGCGCCATTACCTGCCCAATATAGGATAACTTAAAAGAGAAAAATCTTCCACAATTCTACCATCAATATGGTTCAGAGGGTAAAGGTGCTTGTTTCAAAAGCAAACTGAGTTTCATACTGAAACCCTTCTCCTCAAAGTAGAACAAACCTAACTCAAAGGACTGTCCTCTGACTTCCCCACAAGGGTCACAGCATGTGAATGCTGCCATACATATCATGCATACATACATATTACTAATAAATAATAAAAGTTTTTAAACTGAAAGAAATCCTTAAAATGTTCTAGCTCAATAGTTATAAGCTTTAAAGTTATACTGGTATTGTTAAAAATTACTTACCAAATTATAATTAAAACAATGCAATAGTATAAAGTAATTTGTATTCATATTTTAGAAGGTTACATAACAGATCTTAGACCTTGGGGTGTAGTTCAGTAGAAAAATATTTACCCTGAATATAAATTAACAAGGATTTGAGCTCAAGCATCATAGAACAAGAGAAAATATATAAAATATATAAATATTACATGAAAAAATTCCAAATTGGTATCATTTTATATCTAATATATGAACCAACCTCTAGAAGATTTGTAGGTTTAGTAGCACATACATTTAAATATACATTAGAATAGTGAAAAGAAAATATGAAACAATATATATCTTCATACAGACATACACGCAGTCATAACACCAATGCACATAAAATAAAAATAAATAAATCATTTTTAAAAAGTGTTAAACATGTTAATAGTGACTGTTTCAACAGTGAAATTACTACTGATTTTATTTTTTAAGTTTCCCATCATAGTTCTAATTTTTCTTAAAACACTTAAGTTTATAGCAACTTGGGAGAAGATTTTTGTTGTTCTGTTTAGTTTGTGCTGTTTTCTTGTGGTGGTAGGGATCCAACCGAGGGTTTGTAAATACTAGATCAGCATTGTGTCACTGAGCTGCATCATCTGCCTAGAATGTATATTTAGGTAAGAGAAATGTTTGTAAGAAGTCTTCAGATTGTTAGCTCTTTGTGTATTTCTGTTTATCAGGCACTAGCTTCTTGCCTGGGTTTAAAAAATACTCAGTGAATCTCAAAATACTTTTTACTATTACAAGGTATGTTTCCTGTTGAGGCAGTGTGAGGCTCCAAAAGCCTTAGGAACCTAAACTCTCATGTAGATAAATGTTAGCAAATATCTACACGTGGTCATGGAGCAGGTAAGGAAGTGTGCCTGCAGCATGTAGACATCACAATGCGGGGCTGCTTATAGCACAGATCAAACAAATTTATCCTGTTCATTACAGCTGAAACATCAGCAGCCCTAGTGGCAGCAGGTTACACATGAACACTTCTAGAAATATGACTTTCAACACACAGAGATATAAAATGATAGGAAAAGAAATCTTAAATTTTAGAGATCTTTCTCCAGGAAGTCGATCTTTCTTCCTCCATCCCAGAGAGTGTGTCGGCATGAAAATGGGTAGAAATGGTTAATGGTTTTTAAATATATGGGGGCGGGGAGGGTAATTGGAATACATGGAGTTGAGAAAGCACACCCTATCTTGAGCAATGTCCATGAAACAAAAAGATTGTCTTTGAGTAGAAAGCAATTATACAAGTCTTAGAAAATTTTAAATAAACTTTCACAGTTCACGGAAAAAAATTATAATTGGTGAGACTCAAACTTTAAACTTGAGATGTAGAACACTGAATTTGATTTTTTTTAACAATTTAAAATTTAAATTTCTGGTGATTTTTCACTTGAGCTTTCACTTTCCAGATATTCTCCATCCATCCCTGTGTTGGTGTGCTCTGAGAAGTTGCTCTAGCCAGTGTCGCATTGGCTTCTGCTAATGGAATAAAACATCATGAGGAGTGATTGAGAGTATTATTCCCTGTTCATCCTTTACTGCATTACACATCTGGAAAAAGCCAAACCCTTTCCTAACTATATTTAGATAATCTTCCTCCAAGGCATCAGATTCCACAGTAGCTCTTGACCTCTTTGCATCTCATGGTCTTAGGTTTATTTTAAGTCAGATTCATCTTGGCATAACTAATAACTCCTCCGAGAAGAGAAGAACTTGGTAATTTATATCAAGTGCATGTATTTTTAAGCATGATATATATAAATATGATGTATTATTAATACGCATTATATATTAGTATCTTCTGCGAATGAATTATTTTTATTGAGATACAAATTCTTAATAACATAGGAAAATTGTGAAATATACTCTTAAATAGGATACTGTGTAACTGGGAAGATATATGTAGAGACAGATTTGTATATACTGTTACAACACTTGGATTTCATTGCCCATAGCTAGCACTGTTTCTACCAGATTGCATACTTCATTATTTGAAGCCCAGAATCAATGATGGCCTGAAAGTAGTGAGCTGAGATGAAAACTTTCCTGAAATGTCATAATAATATCTATGGGCATATAATGTTATGTAATACATAATATTATAATGAATATAATTACATAATATTATAAAAGACGCTGGAGGCTTGGACAGATAACAATGTAGACACAGACCTCTCATGGACAAACACCTTGCTGCCCCCATTGCCCCATGACAAACCAAATAATTTTTAATGAGTGTCTCAGAATCCCTGACAAAGGATGCCCTATCCCTTCACTTTCAATTGTGTTATGGACGTCCCCTCCAATGATACTTTCAGTGAGAACAATAATAAACCAAGGTAAGACTCCCAGTTGAACAGCTTCACTATTAGAGGAAAGTTAATCTCCAAAACCAAGACACACAACAAATGCCCAAGTAAAATATTATTTGACTAATATAATCTAGAAGCAACTTACTGATTAAAAACTCAAATAAAGCTTACCTGCAACTCCTTTCTGAACATAGAGACATTATTTATCTGACCCAGCATGTTCATTAAATTATACAAGTAACTGGAAATACCAAGTAACTTAGTTACCTTGGTGTTAGAAAAAGAAAGCTAAAACTCATAAAAAATCAGAAGCTTGATTGTGGGTAAGGTTTCTTGAAATATATATAAGGTCATCATCTCACTGGCCCTGGAACTACAGATTACACTATTAAAGTGGAGGGGAAGGCTCCACTTATCACTGGCCTTCGGAAGTGGAAAACAATTCCTATACAAACACACTCTGTAGGATTACATAGAAAATACTCATAGAAGACAAAATAGAAGGCAAACAGTCTTAAAACAGAAACAAATGTGTGCAAGAGACAGAATGCCAGGATGGAGATAGCAAGCAGTGAGGAACACTGAAGACAGAGGGATTGGTCATTCAGACCACAGGCCCCTGTGCCACCACAGTCAACAGTTTGAAATTGAAGACTTTAAAGCTGGGAGCAGGAGTGACAGGTCAGTGATGGGATTTAACACATGTTTGTTAATAATAGATCTGGACACAAAGAAAGGCTTAAAGGAGAAGACTGGAAAGATTGCAGGCACTTATTAACAGAAGAAAAAAAGGAAGTACTGTAGAGTTAGAATCTCTTATTTTTGACCATTGCTTCTGTCAGCTAAAGTCTCAAGTCTATTGCTCATTGCAGGGACTGTCCCAAGTGGTGAGCATCATCAGTATTTCTGATCACAACTACCTTAATGGAAAGGTATCTTGCCAGAATTACCCAAATTGTCATTAACTTTATCACATAACACAGAGATTTGTAGTTAATACCCTGTTAAGGAAAATTGAGTTCTTCCTTATCTTTAACTTGTGCTTGTGCAAAACAAACAAGAAAACAGTACTAAGGTGGGTCTTTTGTAGGATATTTTTCAAATATTGAGTCTAATTTTTGAGTGTGAGTTTAGATAAAGGTAGGTAGTAGACTTGGCACATTCACTGAATCAACATTTGCCAATTGGAACAAGAATATGACAGACCTTCCAACACATGCTCATGAGTCTGTGCCAGTGCTGGGATTAATGTTGGGCAATTTACTGCTTGCAGTTAGCACACAAAGTCTTAGGATAATAGATGATGCACTTTTCCCTAAAAATAAATAAAAACAGAAATTCCAATGCATTCTTCCTCTAATCCCATGCATCATCTCACATGCTCTGGAATTTACATGTCTCATGTAAATTGTATGAAGACTTCAAGCAATGAACATTCCATGGTGAAAGGGTCTACAAGCTTGGAAAACATGAGTCAAAGTGCAATCCACTGCCCAACTTCCTGGGAAAGCAGCAGCCCCGGGTCACAAAGAAACAGGTAAATAAACGCCTTCCTCCAGTTATCCTCAGTTTTCTACAGTTTGTACGGTACCTCAAAATAAGAAAGAACCCCTGTTTGTCCTCTATTTCTTACAGGTGGAAGCACAAATACAGTCCATTTAATATTCAGCAAGATGTTCAGCTAATAATCCTCCAGGTATCAGAGGGGTTCTGAGAAGCAGAGTTTTTCTTTCTTATGGTTGTCCGGTTCATAGAAAATGTGTGCACAAGTGTTCTCCTGTTTGAGTTCTCTATAGTCATATATCACAGTATTGAATGACTTACACTTTGAGGCAATCAGGTCCTGAAAACAAAGCACAACGACTGTTTATTAAGTGATAAGGCAACAAATCATGAGCTCCTTTCCCTAGAGACTCTGCCTGTTATGTTCATCTCATTTTCTGCAGCTTAGGAATTGAATCTCGAAGGTTCAGTGAACAACCCCAAGTCTTTACACTATTCCATATATCACATCCATGAATGTCTACTCTTTAGAATGCTAACCCTTCTTATATATTACTTTGAAAAGTCAGTATTTAGTGTAGCTGTTGGAAACCAATATAAAATAAGCAAAGACTAATTTGTTAACCAACCTGCATCCCTCAGAAATGAAGAGTAGTAATTTTTATAAAAACTGAGGCTCTCATTTTATTGAGCCCATCCATACACTATAGACTAATTCTAGTAGAATCAGAACCTCTGTGTTTATTATCTCTTAGGTTCTCAGTATTCAACCACGTTCTATGCTCTTCACTCACTAGACCAGAAGCATGAACATGACACATGCTTGAATTCAATAAATGCATGATGTAATGATGTTGACAATGGAGATTGTATATTAAAGCAAGACCAATATCTATTTTGTGTGAAGGGGCCAAAATGTAGAAAATGTCTCAAATAAACAATGACCCACGTCATGACCCTTTTTAATGTAAAGATACCAGTGAAGTCTGAAATAACAGCTCACACTGCGAAGACACTTTTGTAAGCCTAGCCCTAGTCATAGTCTTAACCTAAGAAGATAGAGTCATTTGTACTTATTCAGACATAATAAGTTTGCCTTAAACTTTCCCCCAAAACAACCCAACTGGTTTTTGTTATTGTTGTAAGATTGTGGAAGTCTACTCTATACCAAATTATCATGTGTAGAAAGTCTAAAAATGAGAAGAAACACCTACCTGGAAATATGCATGAAAAAATACTATTGAGAAAAAAAATGTGTCAGTTATGTACAGCATGAATTAGGAATCCCAGAGACTGTTGACTCTGCCATGAAACATCTCTGCACTTTTACATTTTTTAGTATTCATTCTGATATATATGTTTGGAAAAAAATACCAAAGTACTTGGAACAAACAGCACCATTTCTCATGCACGCAGACCTTCTGCCTTCTCTAGTGAATTATGTTGACATGACTGGAAGACCAAAGAGCCCATTCGTGCATCCACCAAATAATACTGAAACCTAGGGTGTACTTGCATCTTGGAAATAAATCACAAAAGACAGTGGCTTTCTTTGTGGAGCCTAAAGACAATAATAAAAACATATATAGTTGCTATCTTAGTAGAAAAGTGTATGTGCATGCATTTTGGATACTACCAAAATATCCCCATGTTTCTCTTCCTTCTAGGTATTCTTTTATGTTCATATTATTATTATTTCTGTTTTTATTAATTTTCAAGATAGTATTATAGAGTAATGGACTTCATTATGGCAGCAAATGCATTTTCAATTTCATTTTTTGAGAATTTGATACATGAGTACTGCCCATCATTTCCACATTCACTTTCTCCTGTCCAATTCCTCATTCCCCCTTTCCATCCAAAATTTATGACCTATTACTATTGCTACACACACACAGGCATACACACACACACACACACACGCACACACACACACTACAAATTTATTGTTGCTCATATATACATGTGTTTAGGGCTGGGGCTGGATTATCTATCAGAAAGTTCATGTCTGGAGAAAACTGACTACTCATCTTTCCATAGCCCACAGCTCTTCGTGTAGAGGTCAGACTTTGTAAAATTTCCCCCACCGATGTTGACTTGGTAACTGGTATTGTTATTATGTAGATCTTTTTAAGGAAGTTATATTGCTGAGATTTTCATGGGTATAGTTTCCATAGCATTTGTAGAAGACCCTCTCTAGAAACAGCCATCCTTGTCCTTTGACCCTTAGAAATCTTTCCACTGTGTCTTCTGTGATTTTCCTTGAGTTTTCTGTGTAGAGGATACATTTTAGATGTATCAGTTGTAGACCCCCTGAAGTAGTCTCTACTATGGCAAATAAAAGCTTCTTTGCTGAGAAGTATGAACTCCACTTATCTGTGGGTGTTATAAAAATATTAGGTCTTATGTCCAGCTTGAGAACTGATGGCTACCCTCTAGATAAAAGTTCCAGCAGCGCACCATGAACGATAGCTGAGTCATTATGTGGTTCATAGGATTTAAAGATGGGTAGACTAAGACTGTTTTCCTTCCTTGACAGCTTACCTAACTTCTTCAAAACCTCTGACATGTAGACTTCAGGCAGGAAGCAACCAGGTAAGATTTACCCACGTTCTGTGTCCAAAATATGTGATTCTTTTCATCAATAAAGTCTTACCTTCATGTTCTTGGAAGCAACCAAAGGTAATGTCAACAGTCTATAATATTTTGGAAGTCTCAAACTACCCTGACCCAAAACTGAAAAGATTTCCCATGCGTAGAAATGAGGTTGTTGTTGGACAGTCTATGCCTCTTGGGGGAAAGAGTTGAAGTTTTTGTTAGGTAGACAGATGACAGACGGATTGATAGACAGATAGATAGAATCTTTAGTTTTACCCTAAAATGTGTTTTCAAAAGAGGATCGGGCAAAAGGGTGAAATGGGAAAGGAGTACGAATTAAAAATCTACCTGATGTTTCAAATGATCATGCCAGGACAAAGGTCTAGCACTAGCATGATGTATAAAGTACAAGAGGAAAGCCCAAGGCTGAAGAGATAATAATGAAATCCAGGCAGACTCAAAACACAAAAGGAATAAATGTATCTCAGAATCAAACCTAAGGCAGCTACTACATTACTACATAGATGTAAGAACTGAGAATAAAGGAGGAGCTAGCACAAAGTGGTTCTAGACTGAGACTTGTCACTACTGAAGGAGTGATTTTCTTTGTCCTCTGCTCTGAGACCCTAACCTAATCCTTCCATATAGCCACTCCCACAAGTGCAGCAAAATGAGCTTTAGCACATAACAGGCAGCATCCCATGGACATTATTTTCAGGCTCAGGTTAGACAACAGAAAACACCTTCAGAAGAACATTTTAACTCCCCACAAATCACACATGAAGCAAGCAACAGAACAAGATCAGGTTCTTTTGCTTCTAAGCCTATGGCCCTCAGCGATGATAGGAGTTTATTCTTTAGACGCCATGCTTATACAAGTACTAGAGAAACTGTTTACATTCTTTAATAACTTAATATTAAAATCATTTTAATTATTGCTATAAAAATAAAATAGAACACTCTTAAATTTACAGGGCTAAGGGATGTACTAGAAATCTATCCATTATCCCTGGGATTTCTCCCTCTAGTGGTTGCAAAGGCTTCAAGCAGCATTGGCCTCAAAATCTGTTTTTTGTTTTAGAAGATGATTAGATAGATGATAGATAGATAGATAGATAGATAGATAGATAGATAGATAGATAGATAGATAGATAGACAAAAAGGTAGATAGACAGACAGATATATAGATAAATAGGCATAAATACATAACTACAGTCTATCCAGTCCGTTTAGTGTTGCATATATAAAGATATATATAATTTTAGCACCCACCAGCTGGTAATACATAACCAATTTGAGGTTCCTCCTTGAGGGAGAGTAGTTCTCCCTCTATCAGGAGTCCTTAGTTACCTATAGATCTTTGTATAAGCATCAGACCTTGTGAGATTTTTTTTCCCTTATAAGTTAGCATGACCTTTGTTGTTGCCATTGTTCAGGTCCTGTTTTATGAAGCTACATAGAATTAATGAGTGTGCATTAATAGAATGCACAATCCTTCAGCAGAATTTTATGGGCATTAGGCTCTTACAAGGTGGCTTGCTCCTCTTCCATAGTGTTTCCTGAGCCTTATTTGGGGGTTTTACTTTTAATTGTGTCAATTAGAGTGGGATACTCCACAATGAGTTCGTTTGATCAGTTGTGGTTTTCTGTGATGGCTTGCTGTGAAAAGCAGCTTCTTCGCTGTAGTGTGAGAACTACTTACATGCAGGTTTAAGAATTAGTGTTTAGAATTCATTTAGTAATTGAAAGTACAGTGTTGTCATTTGCATTTTCTCCTCCCTCTCTTGTCCTTTTTATAACCTTCACCAACACCTCCCAACTCCTTCTACCAAGTCATGATCAAATGTGTGTGTCTTTGGGGCTTATCTTTGCAACCTATTGAGTTTAACCATGTGCCCTTGTTTGGACATGGTATGAATCTATCCAATGGGGTAACTCACCAATGGTATACCAATGAAGATAATGACTTCCACTCCTCCAGCAGCCCCTAACTGTTGTTCACTTCACTGGGTGGGAAAAAAGACTATGAACCCCTATACCATACAAAATGGAATATGGGTCAAATATTTGAAGACTCAGTGCAAGTGAACATAGTTGTTATGAATTCATGAGTGCTTTGGTCATGTCATACCCATGAGACAATGTTCCATGACTACTTTGTAATCCTCATTACAGTAACAATAAGATACATAAAGCCATTTATCTTAATTAGGGGTTCAGCTGCTATGATAACACACCATGGCCAAAATCAACCTGTGGAAGAAAAGGTTCATTTCATCTTAGAGCTTGTAGTCTATCATCCAGAGAAATCAGAGTAGGAACTTAGGACAGGAATATACAGGCAGGAGCTATTGAAGAAGTCTGGGGGAGAGTGGTTTACGGGCTTGTTTGTCATGAATTGTTCAGTTTTTTAAATTAATTAGTTAATTTTTAATATCACCTTTTCTTATTTTACCTAGCTATCCCTGGTTCAATTCCCTCTTCTCTCCTGCCCCATCCTTACACCCACTGCCCCCATCTACTCCTCAGAAAGGGTAAGGCTTCCCAAGGGGAGTCCATTAAGTCTGACCCATCTCTTTGAGGCAGGACCAAAGCCCTCCCCTCTATATCTAGGCTGAGCAATGTATCCCTCCAAAAAGAGTTCTGCTCCAAGATTCCAGTTGAAGCACTAGGGATAAAATCCTTGGCTGCTCGGACTCCCAAGCCTCACAACTGTCTCCTACATTCAGTGAGTCTAGTTTGGTTCTATGCAGGTTCCCTTGCTATCAGTCCAGAGTCAGTGAGCTCTCACTAGCCCAAGTCAGCTGTTTCTGTGGGTATCACCATCATGGTCTTGATCCCTTTGCTCATAATATTGCTCCTCCCTCTCTTGGACTGGTCTCTGGAAGTTCAGCCCAGTGTTTTGCTGTCACTTTCTGTATCTGCTTCTGTCAGTTGCTGGATGAAGGTTCTATGATGACAATTAAGATAGTCATCAGTCTGATTACAGGACAAATCCAGTTTAGGCTTCCTCTCCACTGTTGTTTAGAGTCTTAGCTCCGGTCATCATTGTGTGTAGTTGGAAACTACATTTTTCCCCCCGCTGCCTAGACTCCTGATATAACCACACAGAAACTGTATTAATTAAATCGCTACTTGGCCCATTAGCTCTAGCTTCTTATTAGCTAGCTCTTACCCATTTCTATTAATCTGTGTCTTGCCGTGTGGCTGTGATTTACTGGCAAGTTTCCGGCTAGTCTGTTCCCAGTGGCAGGTATGCGATGTCTCCTAACTCTGCCTTTTTTCTCCCAGCATTCAGTTCAATTTTTCCCTCCTAGCTCTACTCTATTCTATCACAGGCTAAAGCAGATTATTTATTCATTAATCAACAAAAGCAACACATATACAGAAGGACTTCCAACACCACTTGTGGATTCCTGGGATTTTCCTTAGTGCCGTATTTCTTTCTAGCCCTTCATTGGTTTCCTCGGTCAAGATATCTCTTTCCTTTCTCTCCCTCTCTGTCCTGCCCCCTTGATCTTCTGAGAAAATTGGGAAGGGGAAGGGAAGATGGATGAGAAGGGGAAGAAGGGGAGAGAGGAGGAGAACATGAGGGAATGGGATGCTCAGTTTGTATTCTTATACACCTCAGGACCACCTATGCAGGGAAAGCACCAACCACAGTGGCCCAGACCCTCCTGCATCAACAGTCAATCAAGAAGATGATTCACAGGTTTTCCTATAAATCCGATGGAAATATGCAACAATTCCAAACTGCCAGGTATTTCCCACTGTTGCAATAATGACACAATTGTTAAGGTGTAACCAATTGCTTTCTGATTAGAATTGAGTCCTACTTCACTGCACGGAATTAATTAATGCTTGGTACTGTTAGTTTGGCCAAAAGTCCATGTCAGGGGACACCATAGGTCCAAGATATAAACTATTATTTTTACCTCCTTAAATGATCATGTTATCAAACTGCCTTATAAAGACTTGCATTTATACTCTGCGGTCAGTGTTGTTCTCAGACTTGGTTAGCAGAGCTTTTATCTAGTATACAACACTCAGTGCAGAGGTTTATAACTGACCAAAATGCAGCAAACAAGTGACTGTGAGTGCTCAGTCCTAACCGAGACATCTTTATCAACCCACCCCTCACCTTTATCCCACCAAGGCTCAGAGGAAGTTTCTGGAGAGAAGGCAACAGAGTGTAAGAGCCAGAGGATGTACAGAGCACTGTGAAACACCCTCTTCTAGACATGATATGGCTATTGTACTTCTGAACTCATCCCTATGGTGATTTGTATAAGACCTGCATAATACAAAGTCAGTCAAAGTCCCAACATAGATGAGGAAGGAACTCAAGATGCTCCATCGCTAAATGAAGAATTACTGTCAGTGGATAGTTGATGAGGAAGGGAGAATCTTGCTTTTCTTGGAGTAGGCCCTGGTAGGTTTCCCATTCCCCATGGTAGGACCACCACATCCATGGACAACATAAAAAGGACTTAATGATTTTTTTTTTAAAAAAGAGACATGAAGTTGGGAGGTAGACATGTGGGAGAGAATCCAGGAGGAGTTGGAGAGGGAAAACAAGAAATGGATTCAGCCATATTTCATTGTATATGTGTTTGAAATTCTCAAATAATAAAAAAAGAAAAATCCAAGGCAATGAAGAAATGTTGATTTGAGAATTTTTAGTTTATTTTATTCCATGATTTTAATGTTTTCCTTTATTTTATAATAAAATAAATATTCACACCCTATAAGCAAATTCTAACGTTGTTGCTCATTTGCTAAAGTCTAATTGCATTCTATCTATGTCAGGAGCAAGCATAACCTGAAGGTAGTTTCTTAACTTCAAATCTAAACTCCTAGGGAAGAAATCTGGACTCTGGTTCAGTTTCTCAAAATACTCATGGATGAGGTCCTGCTTTAAAATCAGCCATGTCCTTCAGAAAATGTGAGAATCATAGACGTTTCCCAGAGCATGAAATAGAACAGCAGGCATCAAGGCTGTATATCCACATGGCGAAAACAGAGTTGAAGTTGATGTCCTTGTTTTTGACTGAAGTGATTATTTTAAGCATGGGCAATATATTTCAAGCTCACCATAGTAAGCTTCTCCAAGTCTATGACAAATGTCAGAAACAGGATATATATCCCATTTGTTTCTAACACCACAATTCAGGGAACTGGATGGAATCTAGAACAAAGTAGCTGATTCTTTATTTCCTTTGTTACATCCTTTGCCTGAGGTTCTAAGGAGAGGCCCAGTGCACTGCTATTGTTTTAGAACTGCTGCCTGTTATAGCAGAGAGGAAGGGCAAAGATGATGGACAGAGAGTCAAAACAACAATGTGTTGCAGTTTTCAGTGCATCTGAAAAACACAAACGGCATGTCAGAACTGTCCCTCATACATTGCATACATTGTATGGAAAAAAAATAAAGCCACATACAGATGAAAATTAAAAAAAAAGTATTCAACCTAAAAAAGAAAAAAAAAAGAACTGTCCCTCAGAGAAAACAAAGGTTGGGTCTACACCTCCAGAAGAACTTTACTTGTGGATTATGAACACTCCACATTTGGGAGTTGCACTCCCCTGGGCACTGCTGAAAAGATCTGCGGTCAGGATCCTGCACTGAAAGTGAGATACAAAGTTGAGAGAAAACTCAATAGCACCTTAAAAAGGCCAGTGATGTCCAGACAAAGATACAGTCAGACCTAGGAGGTTGGGCAGGTCTGGAGTTGGTAAGGGGGATTTAAAAAACAAAAAAACGTCCCAAGCCAATCTTGGAAAGAGTGGTGCTACTGTAGCTGTTGAAGGCTGTGGAAGGAAATTAACTACAGCTGTCACCTGCAACAAGTGAGCCTAAAAACCACTATAAAACAGGCTGGCTTTATCTCTAGTGGAAGACAGATCTTTTCTTTTGAACATGTTGCTCATTGCTGAAAATAAAAAAACGGAAAGACAAGGTCTCCCTCTATTGTCCAAACTGTTACTTTACAGTTAGCACTAAACACTGCAAATGCCACCACCAAAAGAAAAGGGGAACATGAGGTTTCTTTTTTTAAAAAAAGATTTATTATAGTTTATATGTGAATTTTGCCTGTATGTATATATGTACATCATTCCATAAATGCTCTGGTTCCCATAGAAGTCAGAAGAGGACTTAAAGAAGTCATGAAATCGGAGTTAAAGACAGTTGGGCACCAACAACCATGTGGTTACTGGGAAACAAACCCGGGTTCCCTGCAAAAGCAACAAATTTTCTTAACTACTCAGTCATCTCTCCAAAGCCCATTTTGAACTTCAAAAATAAAATATGCAAAAGAAAGAAATTAAAAAAACCAACTAACTGATTACAGATATGCAAATTCCAGTGCTGAAGCCAAACCAACATTAAAACCATGACATCTTGTCTCCTTCACAAATTATTAATCCAGTAATCAGGGCACATCATGTAAGGGATAGAGAGATGGCTCCGCAGGTAAGAGCACATGTTGCTCTCCCAGACAACCAAGATTCAGTACTAAGCACCCACATGGTTTGTCAGAACTATTTTTACTCTGGTTTCAGAGGACCTGGGCCCTCTTCTGACCTCTGCAGGAAACTAAACACACTCATCCACACAAAATTAAATAAATCTTTAATTTTGAACAACCTGTAACAAAATCCAGAGAAGGTATTCAAAAGAATGATTGCTAGTATGTTCAAACAACTCAAAGGAGAAATGAATATGCTTCAAGAGGACAAAAAGACAAGAGAACAATGAAATAAGGAAGTAAATTCAAGATAAGAGAGTTGAGTTAGAATTGCTAAGGAAAACCCAAACTGAAATAATAGAAGAGAACTGTAAAGCCAAACATAAACTAGTGGAAAACCTAAGAGAATGGTTCATGTAAACACAGAGACTCAGGACTGAGTGACAAGGTAGATGAACTGGAATCACTCTGTAAAGATCAATGATGCATTTGAAAGGAACTATGAACAGAATGAGCAAGAGCTATTGGACACCATAAAAAGACCAAAACTTTGTATCAGGCACATAGAAGAAACAGAAGAAAACTGTAAGTGAGGAATAAAAACATTTCCAATAAAATCATAAAAGAAAAATGTCCCATTCTAGAGAAAGAGATGCCATCAGGTATAAAATGCATATAACACCATATAGACAGGAATAGAAAGAAGCCCTCCATAACATTATTATTATCATTATTATTTTTATTATTACTATTATTATAGATAAAACATTAAGAACTCGGGGAAAGGGATATTAAAGGCTACAAAGAAGAAAGGTAAAGTCACTTAAAAAGATAGGCCCATTAGAATAACAGTTGGTAATTCACGAAAGAATTTTAAAGTCAAAAGTGTATGGAAGGATGTATTCAAAGTTCTGAGAGACCACAAATGCAAATATAGATTACTTTAGTCAGTAACATTGTCTACCATAGTTGAAGGAGGAAAAAGAATTCTAAGACAAACACAGATTAAAGAAATTTATGATCACTAAATCAGCTCTACAGAGGAAGAAATATTTCAGACCAAAGGCAAGACTAAATACACCTGAGAGATCTCGGAATAAATATACAAATAGAAGACTTAATCAAAAGAGATATAAGAGGGCTGGAGAGATGGCTCAGTGGTTAAGAGCATTGGCTGCTCTTCCAGAGGTCCTGAGTTCGACCACCAACAACCACATGGTAGCTCACAACCATCTGTAATGAGATCTGGTGTCCTCTTCTGGTGTGCAGGCATACATAGAGGCAGAATGTTGTATACATAATAACTAAATAAATCTTTAAAAAAAGAGAGAGAGAGATAAGAAATACCAAAAAACAACAATTAACGCACACATTAATAATAACTATTAGTATTAATGGTTCAAGTTACACAAAAGAGACAGAGACCAGCACATTAGATGAGAAAATAGGATCCCTCACTTTGCTGCCTTTAAGAGGCGCACCCAATTATCAACAATAGACATTGCTTCAAAATACAAGGATGGGAAAAGTTTCTCCAATGAAAGGGAACTAAGAAAAAGAAAGGCATAGCTATTTTACTGTCTGAGATAAAATAGAGTGCAATACAGGATTATCCAAAAAAGATAATGGGTGTTGCTTTATACCCATTAAAGGAACTCATCAAGAGCACATTACAACTTGAAACACACATACAACATACAAAGGTGAACCCACTTTCATAGAAGAAAACTGCTGTATCGAAAGTCTTGAATTAACCCAACACAAGATAGTGGAGGACTTCAAGACACCAATGTCAAAAATAGGCAGGTCATCTGAACAACAACAAATAAACCTAAACAAATAGACACCTATGTGACATTCCACACAAATATTAAACAAAAAATATACATTCTTCTCAGCAGTCCTTGAAACTTTCTTCAAAATTTACCAAACATTAGGACACATAGCAAATCTCAACCAATATAGGGCAATGATAACAGCACCTTGCATTCTACTCAACACATGGAATAAAACTAGTTATCAACAGCAATAGAAACAACAAAGCACATAGAAACAAATGAAGAGGCTACTGTGCTCTCTTGAGGAATTCAGTAGTTGGCACCTGTCCAACTGCATCATGGGCTCCAGCTTCATGAAGCTCCAGCTTCAATACTTCCAATAAAGTATTGGCACAGCTATTAGAAAAGAGAGCACTGGGCAAACAGCCACTTCCACAGGAGTAGGTACATGGTAGAGAATGCTGAGGGATCAGGCCCAAGCCAGAAACCTCTATGGGTCCAGGTGTGAATCCGGGACCTTCGAGGGAGTAGGACTGAGCCAGAAACCTCTGCAGGACTGGTCCCAAGGCAGGGACCTCTGCAAGAGCTGTTCCAGACCAGAGCCATCTACAGAAACAGTCCTGAGCCAAGTACCTCCACTAGAGCAGGTCTGAGGAAGTGAACTCCACAAGAGTAGGTACAAGGGAGTGACTGCCACTGCCAAGAAAGCAGGCTCAAGCCAGAGACCTCTGTGGGACTGGTCACTAGTCAGGGACCTCTTAGGGAGCAGGCCCAAGTCAGGGACATCTGTGAGAACTGGCCTAAGCCAGCCAGCTACCTCAGCCTGAGCAGGCCCAAAGCAGCGACCTCCACAGGAGCAGGCTTAAGACAGTGACCTCTTTTCAAACAGGCCTGAGGCAACAAGCTCCACAGAAGCAGGTACAAAAGAGCCACCACTGAGAGAGCAGACCCAAACCAGAGTCTACTGAGAAACTGGGCAAGAATAAGTGACCTCTGAGGTAGCAGGCCTAAGCCAAGGACCTACACCAAAACAGGCTTGAGCCAGCATTCTCTGCCAGAGCAGACCCAAAGCAGCAACCTTAGCAAAAGTAACCCCAAGCAAGCAAGCAACCTCCATGGGAGCAGGCCTTAATGACCTCCAGTATTACAGAGCAAACTCCGGGAGTGCTAAACAATCTACAGGAACACAGAGTGACCTACGGGTGACTGGAACCATGGCCCTGACTGCACCATGAGGAGCAACCATCTGAACTTTGGATCTACTGCCACCTGGAAGACTGAACCCTAGAGACACAGACAGCCCTAACTACACCAATCAGAGAAAAAGATGGGTAGACAAAGTAAGAACACATTCAACCCCACAAAGAACAACATGACATCAATAAAATCTAGTGGCCCTAAAACAGCAAAACTTGAACAACCAAATATAGATGAAGCAGAATAAAATGACCTATAAAATAACG
Organism: Ondatra zibethicus; assembly: GCA_004026605.1. Taxonomy (NCBI): domain Eukaryota; kingdom Metazoa; phylum Chordata; class Mammalia; order Rodentia; family Cricetidae; genus Ondatra; species Ondatra zibethicus. Next base: position 7,427 of record PVIU01013047.1, on the reverse strand, counting down.
TTAGGAGAATGTTTGAGTGCCTTAAAGAGGAAATGAAAAATCCCCTCAAAGATATGGAGGAAAAGACCAATAAAAGATTAAGACATCAACAAATCCCTTAAAGAAAACCAAGAAAAAGCATTCAACCTTATAAAAGAAACTATTCAAGACTTGAAAGCTGAAATAGAGACAATAAAGGAAATACAAACCGAGGGAATTATAGAAACGAGAATTATGACAAAATATTGGGAGCCACAAATGCAAGCATAAACAACAGAATGGAAGAGATGGAAGAGAGAATCTCAAGCACTGAAGATACAATAGAGGAAATAGACTCATCAGTCAAAGGAAATATTAAATCTAACAAAATCTTAACCAAAATATACAGAGAATATGGGACACCATGAAAAGACCAAACCTAAGAATAATAAGTATAGGAGAAGGGGAAGTCCAACTCAAAAGCACAGAAAATACATTTTAAAAAATTATAGAAAACCTTCCCAACCTAAAAAGGATATGCCTGTGAAGAAATAAGAAGCTTACAGAACACCAAATAGACTGGATCAAAAATAAAGTCCCCTCACCACATAATAATCAAAACACTAAACAGAGAAAATAAAGAAAGAATATTAAGAGCTGCAAAGGAAAAAGGCTAAAAAACATTTGAAGGCATGCCTATCAGAATTACACCTGACTTCTCAACAGAAACAATGAAAACCAGAAGGTCCTGGTAAAGTGTTATGCAGACATTAAGAGACCATATATGCGAGCTCAGTCTACAATACCTAACAAAACTTTCAATCACCATAGAAGGACAAAACAAAATATTCCATGACAGAGCAAGATTTAATCAATACCTAGCCACAATCCCAGCTCTACACAAAATACTAGAAGGAAACTGTAACTGATGGAAGTTGGCTACATCACCAAAAACACAGACAACAGATGATCTCACAGCAGCAAATCCCAAAGAAGGGAAAAACAAACACAATAACATCACCAACAACGAAAACTACAATAACAGGAGCTAGCAGTCACTGGCCATTAATACCACTTAACAGAAATGGGTTCAATTCATCTATTAAAAAGACACAGACTAACATAATGGATATGAAAACAGAATCCAGCCTTCTGCTGCATGCAAGAAACACACCTCAGCCTCAAAGACAGACATCACCTCAGAGTAAAGATTTGGGGAAAATATTTCCAATCAAATGGACTTAACAAACCAGTTGGAGTAACTATCCTAATATCTAACAAAATAGACTTCAAACTAAAATCAATCAAAAAAAAAAAGCAAAGAAGAACATTTCATATTAGTCACAGGAAAATCCATAAAGAGGAAATCTCAATACTGAACAATTATGCCCCAAATACCAGAGCACCATCATATGTAAAAGAAACAATTCTAAAGCTTAAGTCACACATTAAAACTCTCATACTAATAGTGGGAGACTTCAACACCCCACTCTCACCACTGGACAGGTCTGTCAGGCAGAAAATTAACAGAAAAATAATGGAACTTACAGAGGTTATGACTCAAATAGACTCAATAGACATCTATAGAACATTCCATCCAAACATAAAAGAATATACCTTCTTCTCAGCACCTCATTGAACCTTCTCAAAAATTGGCCCCATTTATCTTATTGGATCACCATGGCTTCAAATTAGAATTCAACAACAACACTAATTCGAGAATCCCACAAACACTTGGAAATTAAGCAATGCTCACTTGAATCATCAATGAGTCAAGAAAGAAATAAAGGAAGAAATTAAAGACTTCCTTAATTTCAATGAAAATGAACACAGATCATACCCAAATTTATGGGACACAATGAAAGCAGTGTTAAGAGGAAAGTTCATAGTACTAAATGCATACATAAAGAAACTGGGAAACATCCCACACTAGTAAGTTAAGGTAAATTTGAAAACTCTAGAAAAAAAAAGAAGCAAACCAGGAGAACTAGATGGCAGGAAATAATCAAACTGAGAGCTGAAATCAACAAAATAGAAACAAAGAAAACAGCACAAAGAATCAATGAGATGAAGAGTTGGTTCATTGATAAAAATAAACAATATAGAAAAATCTTTACCCAAACTAAACAAATGGCAGAGAGAGAATATCCAAATTATCAAAATCAGAAATTAAAAGGGGGACATAACAACAGACATGAAGGAAATCCAGAGAATCATTAGATCATATTTTGAAAACCTGTACTCCACAAAATTGGAAAACTTAAAGGAAATGGACAACTTTTCTTAATATCACTTAGCAAAATTAAGTTAGTACCAGATAAGCAAATTAAATAGACCTATAACTGCTAAAAAAAAAATAGAAACAGTCATCAAAAGTCTCCCAACCAGAAAAAATCCAGAACCAGATGGTTCCGGGGCAGAATTCTACAAGATTTTCAAACAAGAACTAATGCCAATACTCCTCAAATATTCCACACAATAGAAACAGAAGGAACATTGCCAAACACTTTCTATGAGGCTACAATTACCCTAACACCCAAAGCACATAAACACATACTAAGAAAGAGAACTACAGACCAATTTCCACTCATGAATATTGATGCAGAAATACTCAATAAGATACTGGCAAATCGAAATGAAGAAAACATCAGAAAAATCATCCACCAAGATCAAGTCAGCTTCATCCCAGAGATGTAGAAATGGTTCAACACAGGAAAATCTGTCAATGTAATCCACCATATAAACAAACTGAAAAAACAAACCACATAATCATCTCATTAGATGCTGAAAAAGCCTTTGACAAAATACAGTCTCCCTTCATGATAAAAGACTTGGAGATAAATTGGGAGTCAACCTACCTCAGGATCCAGCAATACCACTTGCTGGATTGGTATTGGAAATATACCCAAGAGATGCCCAGTCATACTACAAAAGCATTTGTTCAACTATGTTCATAGCAGCATTATTTGTAATAGCCAGAACCTGGAAACAACCTAGATGCCCCTCAATGGAAGAATGGATAAAGAAAGTGTGGAATATATACATATTAGAGTACTATTCAGTGGTAAAAAACAATGACATCTTAAATTTACATGCAAATGGATGGAAGTAGAAAACACTATCCTGAGTGAGATAACCCAGACACAAAAATATAAATATGGTATGTACTCAGTTATTAGTGGACTCTAGCCATAAGCAAAGGACACTGAGCCTATAGTTTGTGATCCTAGAGAAGGTAAGTGATAAGGTGAACCCAAAGAAAAACATATATAGATCCTCCTGGAAATTGGAAGCAGACAAGATTGCCAGGCAAAAGTTTGAAGCATGGAGGTGTGGGTGGGGTGGGGAGAAGGGGAGAGGGGGAGAGAAGGGAGAAGGGGAGGGTTGGGGATAGCTAGGGGAGTGGGATGGTTGAGATAGAGGAAGGACAGATAAGGGAGCGGGGAAGAAGATATCTTAATTATGGGAGGCATTATGTGGTTGGCAAGAGGCTTTACTCTAGAGGAGTTCCCAGGTGTCCACGGTGATGTCCCCAGCTAGGACCCTGGGCAGTGGAGAAGAGGGTGCCTGAACTGGCCTTGTCCCGTATTCAGACTGATGACTATCTTGAATATCACCATAGAACCTTCTTCCGGTGACAGATGGAGATAGAGACAGAGACCCACATCAGAGCACTAGACTGAGCTCCCAAGGTCCAGTGGAAGAGCAGAAGGAGGGAGAATATGAGCAAGGAAGTCAGGACCACAAGAGGTTGGTCCACCCACTGAAACAGTGTGCCTGAGCTAATGGGAGCTCACCAAATCCAGCTGGACTGGGACTAAACAAGCATGGAATCAAACTGGACCCTCTGAATGTGGCAGACTGAGAAGCCAATGATAATGGCACAGGGATTTGTCTCTACTGCATGTACTGTCTTTTTGGGATCCTATTCTATTTGGATGCATACCTTCCTAAGCCTGGATGGAGTGGGGAAGGCCTTGAACTTCCCACAGGGCAGGGTACTCTGTCCTCTCTTAGGACTGGAGGGGGAGAAGGGGAGAATGAGTGGAGGAGGAGGAGAGAAGTGGGAGGAGGGGAGGAAGTGGAAATTTTGAATGGTATTATTTATAAAGTAATAAAAAATTATTAGAAAATAAAACTCTACTGCAGAGCTACAGTACTGAAAACAACCTGGTATTGGCATAAGAACACAAAGGAGAACCAATGGAACTGAATTGAAGACCCAGATATTAACGCACATACCTACAAACACTTGATTTTTAACAAAGAATCAAAAAGTATAAAATGGAAAAAAGAAAGCGTATTCCACAGATGGTGCTGGCATAACTGGTTATCAACATGTAGAAGAATGAAAATACTTCCATATCTATCATCATGCACAAAACTCAAGTCCAAATGAATCAAAGACCTCAACATAAAGCCAACCACACTGAATCTCAAAGAAGAGAAAGTCAGAAGTACATTTGAACGTGTTGGCACAGGAGACCACTTCCTAGATACAATCCCAGGAGTACAAACACTAAGAGAAACCTCCTGAAACTGAGAAGCTTCTGTAAAGCAAAGGTCATAGTCAACGAGACAAAATGGCAGCCTACAAAACGGGAATAGATCTTCACCAACCCCACATCAGATGGAGGACTGATCTCTAAAATATACAAAGGACTCAAGAAATTTTTCTTCAAAAGAATAAATAATCTAATAAAAAAAATGGGGTATAGACCTAAAACAGAGAACTCTCAACAGAAGAATCTAAAGTGGCTAAAAGACACTTGAGGAACATCTTAACAGCCTTAACGATTAGAGAAATGAAATCAAAGCAACTCTGAGATTCCATCTTACACCTGTAAGAATGGCCAAGATCAAAAACACTGATGACAACTTATACTGGACAGGATGTAGGGTAAAGGGAACACTCAACCATTGCTGGTAGGAGTGCAACATAAATGCCCCTCGATCAAAAATGGATAAGGAAAATGTCGTACATTTACACAATGGAGTACTACACAGCAGAAAAAATAATGAAATCTTGAAATTTGTGGGCAAATGGATGGATTCAGAAAACATCATATTGAGTGATTTAACTCAGACCCAGAAAGACAGATATCATATTTACTCACTCATAAGTGGCTTTTAGACATAAAGCAAAATCAACCAGCCTACTACTCACAATCCCAAGAACTTAGACAACAATAAGGCCCCTAAGAGAGACATACATGGATCTAAGCTACACTGAAGTAAAAAAAGACAAGATCTCCTGAGTAAATTGGGAGCATGGGGACATGGGAGAGGGTAGAAGGGAAGGAAAGAGAAATGAAGGGGAGCAGAGAAAGATGTATAGTGCAATAAAATAAACAAAAACATTTAAAATAAAGAACTCATGAAAACTAAGCAACACATTGATGATAGTTGGATCAAGAAGAAAATTTTATATTTCTCAAATTGATTGAAAATGAGAACACAACATTTAAAAATGTATGGAACACAGTGAAAGAAAGCCAAGAAGGAAACCTCATAGTACTAAATGCCTAAGTAAAAAAATCTTTGAGACATGACAACTTGACAATTTAATTATCCACATATAGATCTGAGAAAAATAAAACTTAAAACACCCCCAAAATAGTAGATATAAAGAGATAATAAAACTGTTCTTAAATAGAAGTAAGAACATTACAGATTATAATGTAATTTTTAATTAAAAATTTAAAAATAAAGAAACCATACAAAAATAAAAAAACAAATAGTTGTGTTTTTTCAAGAAAATATTAACAAGATTGCCTTCCCTTCATCAAATTTCACACACACACACACACACACGGGGGATGGACTTCAATTAATGAAACTGGTAATGAAAGGGAGCACAGCAGACACTGGGGAAATTCAGAGGAACAAAAGGACATGCTCTAAAATTTTTACATTCCAATAAACTGGAAAATCTTAAAGAAATGGATGAAACTTCTCAATGCATATGTTCTACCAAAATTAAATCAACAGTACGTAAGTTAAATATACCCATGATGGGCTATGATACAGATGCAAGTATATTTTGAAAATCACACCTGAAAAGAGTCTGAAATAAGATGGATTCAGCGCACAATTCTATCAGAACCTTAAAGAACTGCCATGTTCCTAGTTATTGCACACAACAAGGAAGAAATGAACAGTTCCAAGTTCATTTTTTAAAGCCAGGATTAGCCTATACCAGACCAAACAAAGATTCTCCCCCACCCCCCCAAAGAAAAGATATATAGGCTGACATTTCAAATGAACATTGTAAGGGTCATAGGAATCAATGCCTGAAACAAAACACTTTTTGTAAGACATGACACAGATGTCGTACAAATGCACTTACAAAGACAGGGACTGTGAACATAAGACCTTCACAAGGTCAAACAAGCCAGAGTCCTAGTAGGAATGCAGGAGGACTCATGATGTCCCCCATCTATAGAGCTATTGACAACTGACAGCTGCTGAGGATAGGAGAGGCTACTTCTTCATAGGGGCAGCCTCCGAGAGGCTACTCATGCTCTAGAATATAGTGCTGCATCAATGCTTCTAGAAAACACTAAGTAGATTTAGAGTTATTTTATTTCATCTTATTTTATTTTATTTAGAGCACATGGCATTGAGAGGAAAAGGCAGAGTATTGGGATGAATTGGAGGGAAGAGAAGGGTGGGAAGGTATGATCAAAACAAATTATATGTGTATGATATTTTCAAATAATTTTAAAAGGGTCTGATGTGGAGACCTACAGTAAAAGCTTCCTAACATATATACATACATTGGAAGAGTGAAAATGGAGTTACTCTATAGCAAAACCCCTGCTAGACACCACAGTCTAACTAAAAAAACCTCCATTACCAAAAATAGGGTTACCTCCTTTTTGAGTTGTTGGTCAATGGGCTTCCATAGAGTCCACCCACCCAAGCATCACAAATTATGGTCAATACTCTTGGTTACTCTCCAGAACTTGACACTAAGACCCTGTTGCTGAACACACCATGCCCTTGAGTCACAGAACATGAAGAGATTAAGGTGGTACTCAATTCAAAGTTTCACCCCCTGCTTTGATCCTCAGCTTTTGTAACATTAAAAGGTGCTGTGTATGCTACTGGAGGAGACAAGTAAACATCAGTATTACCCCGATGTGAACACAGTGAGTTAAAATAATGATGGGCCTAATAAGATATGCCCACGGGTACAACAGTGGCAAGAAAGCAATGTGAATCATCAGCTGCTTTCTGAGTGGATCAGTGACCACTCCATGAGATAGAATGACCCATACACAGCACTGTTACAGCACCACAAACCATGGCCATATATGCCCAAGGGGAAGGCTACTGGTACTACTCTGCTCAGTGAACACAGCATTAAAATGACTCCTGCTGACTGACTACTATACACATAGGTCAGGGCATCTCTCAACCCTCACATCAAAGAAGATTCTTTTTGGCAATAGAAAACAATTGAC